>LOJH01000840.1:4516-25650 GCA_001685095.1 Ellobius talpinus
TGTGTGTGTGTGTGTGTGTGTGTGTGTGTGTGTCCTGTCAAATTTATAGGGACAGAAAAAAATGGAATTGGGGAAGCCAAGCAGATTCTCCTGTGGGCTTGTGGGACTCAACATAGTGCTAGGGAGATAAGAAACCCCCTGAAAACAAAACCAGTGTTTGATGACTGCCCTGTCCTGACACAACAGGGCTACAGCATACATGGCGGGTAGCATTTTCCACAGAGGGCTGGAGCAGCTGCTGCCCGGCCCCTTATGAATGAGAACTAACCATTCCCTGTTTCACAGAAGGCCATCAATACCTTGCAAAGTTAGGGACTATGTGAGGTTCTGAGTGTCTTTTTGGTATTTCTCAAATCTGCTGAAGGCATAGAGGGATCCAATGAAACATGAGCTCCAAAGAAGTCTGTATTTCCAGGTTGCCTTTGCCAAAGATTACACGTGCTTACTAATAAATCCCTAAGGAGAAAGGAGGTTAGCATTTCTATTACCAGAAGAATAACTCTCCGGTGGAGTGAAAATGGTAATTTCTCCATTAGCTGAAAGGATAATGGCTATTATTTTTAAAGTTAGAGTATTTATTATTGAAGAGTGGTGTTGGGGTTCACTGTTTCCCTTTTTATGATAGCTTCCTATAACAGAGTGTTGTTTCTGCACTAAACTGTCAACAGAATGAAGCGCCATTACAGTGTTCCTATTCCTGAACCGTGCAGAAGAACTTGAAAAAATAAAATAAAATCATTTAATGTTTTTTATTAGGTAACTTGGAATTTCTGGAACACTTGATCTAGTCAATGCAACCTTGTTTTCATCTGCCCCTGTGCCTTCCGTCTTCACAAATCTGTTCCCTCAAGGTGGACCTCGGGAGCAAACAGGCCTCCTTAAATTCTATGCAAATTGTCACCATGTTGTAGAACTGAAGGTCCAGGGGCTGTGAGACTACCAGCCTGCACTGATCCTCCTTAGGGTGCAAAGGCTCTGGCCTGAGCTCTCCCAGGCTGGCCTTTTGAATGCAAGGCACCCCGGGGAGAAGTGCCTTCCTGTGGCAATCAATAGAAATAATTATATTCCCTTTTGCGGAATGAAAACTGAATGGAGGTCCCACGGAGGCTGGGTCCCCATAATCAACCTTCTCGAAGTTTCATGTAAGGTTTTGTTTAATTATAGAATTCTTGCTGCCTAAAATTTAAAAGATACATCCTTGATATTTTTGCTACATGTTGACTGCAGCGAATAGCTAAGATGTGGCATATTGATTTCTTGTTGTGAATTGAGCTGTTCAAGCTCCATTTAAGATTTTCATCTTGCATGTAGCCCTGAGCACATCATAGCACCATAAATTAGTTAAATTGCACATTTATCACAAATGTTATTTTAAGATACTGCGTAAATGTGATGGCTGGAAGATATACCATAGTTCTATAGTGAGACTGAGCTTGGGCGGGTGAGGTCAGGGTCACCTCCGCACCTGTGATTAAAAGCCCCCTCCTGCAAATCTACCCTCTGCCAGATCCACTTGCAGGCCTTCTTGGACATCGATTCCTCCATTTACCTTTTCTGTTCACATCAGTCATAGACTGTGCGGTCAACAAAAGGCCTGGTAATTCACTTTGGATGGTCTTCTTAGATTTTGGGCCATAATGAGCTACGATGTGAAGGTCTTCTTGCATGCTGCCTACGCCATCGTCAGGCCAGGGTTTGGTGATTTGGGCGAAAGTGGCTTACCTTCCAATGCTAAGAAGATGCTCTTTTTTTTTCAAAGAGAGGCTTGCTTCAATATCTCCCTTACTATAACACCCTTGGACTTCAAATTAATTTTGAGTTTCCATTAGTACCAGCAGGCCTTTCATAGCTTGGAGTCCAAGGTGCCAACTAAGTGTGTAACTCACTATCTACCTTGGCTATCAATCTCCTTGTCTCCCCCCCAATTGAACAGTCCTGATAATAATCCCGGGGGAGGGTGAGGAGGAGATGCGCAGAGTGTTGGGCCCTTCTCAACTGTGAAGAGGGGGGCTCCACCATCACTCACACAAATCCCCTCTCCCTTCAAGCCACATGGGCCCTGGTGATGACGAGAGTGTTGTCAGTTTAATCTGTTAGATGCAGGACTTTGGATTCTAATAAACCAATGCTATATTTAACCTGCGAAAAATTCAAGAGTGGAAATCTGGGCTTCAGGATGCAAAGATGCAGAAGGCACAGCGAGGCGGGGGGTGGTCTCTGCCCCCAGAGCCAGGTTCTAGGGTAGTAGCAGGTACCCTGGTGGAACATTCATGCCTCTAGGTAGAACCTAAAGAGAGAAATGGGCTAGCCATGCTGGAGGCAAAGAGTGGGCCAGACTCAGGACCCAGAGGCAAAAGATTCTTCTGAGGCTCTGCCCTACCTGTGTGTCCAAGTTACAAGGTTGGAGGGGAGCCTGTGTGCCATTATTCTGCCAGTAGCCCATTTTAAACTCCAGCGAGTTCTTTCTGAAACCCGAGAGAGAGAGAGAGAGAGAGAGAGAGAGAGAGAGAGAGAGAGATGGGTTACCGAGAGAAAATGCATTTGGACTCGTCTTGACGGAAAGGGGTGGAGAGCAGCGGGGAAAACCCGTGGGCGTGTTGCCGAACATTTTTGAAAGGGCTTAATTTAAATTTTTAATAAAAGAATATCTTTTTTCCTTCAAGTTGAGGTGTTTTATGTATTACATGGATGTATCACATTTCTCATTTGTATAATTCTAGGTTAGGAGCTCCGATTCTGCCTAACTGCAAGACTAGTTTGAATATAGTAATAAAGGTATTTTACAGTTTTACATGATGTTCTCAGGGTTTTGTTGGAGTGATTTGCCAGGCCCAATAAAAGCTTGTGATTATCATATAAATGCTTCTTTCCTACCCTTGCCATGGATGGGTTCAGTCTCCCCTGGCCCCTCCCACACCGGGTTATCTCCTGGCTGCTTTAAACTTGGGAAGAACAGGTGATCCCAAAGTCCAAATGCCTGGCTCCTCTCTCCTTCCTGCTCTTTTAAAAGCTTAAGTTACCAAGAATAAACCACCATGTGCAGAATCTCTTAGGGACCTTTCCCTCAGCCTGGGAACACTATTGGGGCATCCAGAAGGGAGACCAGACCCACCCAGGAGAGCTATCCAGTGTGACCTGAATGAAGCTCTGACCCTGGAGATTTTATTATGACACCCCTTGCCCACAGGGGGGTTCTAGCCTCACCTGCATCTCTCCTTTCCAATTTTTATTCCTTGGGGAAATGCTACACAAGCCGTCTCGATTTCTTTATAAACACCAAAGTTCACTAAAACTCCCCTGATTTACGCGCAGCCTCCAACTGCCAGCACCTGGCAGACACAGCAACCGAGTCAGTCATAAACAGATCTCATACAATTTAATTTTAATGTGCTCGTTAGTTGTAGCACATCTCAGACATAATTGTGAACGCAACACAAAATTATAGCAAAAAGACCATTTTAATGCTGCCGTAGAAAAGAAGGGTTATATGAAGAGTCACATCATGGTGTGCCATTGTCAACAACAAAACAGGGCACAGAGTGCGTCACGGTGTCTGTGGTGCTTACATGCCAATATTTTATACATAGGTTCTCATATGGTGTCAGCTGTCAGTTACTTCTGCAAATTAACCGCAAGAAATGGAGAAGAACAGGATGGCTTGGAGAGCTGGTAACCACGGGTTACCTTTCATAAGCCTAAAGATAAAACTGCAGTGTGGGGTCTTGGGAGACTAATTAGGAAGAACAAAGCAAAGTTACCGGCTGAACTAAAAAAAAGAAAAGAAAAGGAAAGAAAAAGGAAGAAAGAAAAAAAGAAAAAAAGAAGAAAGAGAAAAGAAGAAAGAAAGCATCCCACATTATGAACTAGCAACCAAGAGGGCTTATGAATAAGTGGGGGAGGCTGTCCCACATAACACCTCATGACTTTTAAGCAAAGGATTACAGTACAAACATTTTAAAGGCTTTATCACTGTTCGGGAAATACAGTACAAGTTGTTGGGTTTTTTTTAAATTGATTTTTTTTCCTTTTCATATAGACTTAACCCTTTGAGCACTGAGTTTATTTTGAGCATCCTTTAATTTCTAATAAATACCTTTAAGAACCATGTGCAAAATAGTTATGATGTCTGCCAGGGATGGATATCCTGGCCTCAAAACAAATGATAATAGAATGCTAATAAATATGCATAATTTAAACATGAACCCTCTATCAATATAGATGTGCCGTATAGCAAAACAAACAACATACCTTGCTTTGAGATAATGCTTCTGTATATTTTATAAATGCTATCTGTGGAATTTTCTGTATAATTTACAACGTTTGAATGTAAAAAAAAACATAAACCTTTAAAAAAGAAAAAGATAAGGAAATATACACTATACAGAGGCATGGCTTGTGCCCAGAGTATAGCAGGTACATAAAACACTTGTTATAAATGCAAGAAAGAAAGGTCATTTAACCAGTCACATTTTTCCATAAGAGTTTGAAATCTATACAATATATACATCTATGTTTCAATGTGAAAATAATATTCTTTTAAATTTCAAGGCGTGTTATACCCCTGCAGACCTGCATAAATGGAGGTTCCTATTATTCCTTATAACTAAGCTGGTAAGGAGTTTAAAAACAGTTTCATACATTATTATTGTTATTATTTTGTGTTATTATTATCTTTTTTAACCAAATTAATGCAAAAGTGCTTCGTAGTACTCAGAGGGCTAAAGATGAAAGGGTGAGAAATGCCAGCACACCCAAGTTTCATGGAAAAAGTGTGCCTGGTTTCGTTATAAATGCTTAATTAAACTGTCTGTTAATGCATGCAGCTTGAAGCATCGAGGGGATGCTCACAATTAAATCCCATTTACACAAAGTTCCAAACACTTAGCACTGCGTTTTAACCTTCGTTATTTTACCAGTAACAACAGCTGATTCTATGCACCTCTCTATTAAACACTGTACAGTTATACCAAACAGTCCAGCCCGGAATGATGCTCTGCAGCTAACATAGGAACATGTGCCAAGAACAAGACAGGGGCTTTAAGGTGCCTTCAGCATTTCCCTCCAGTCATTTCCACCCTGGAGCCAACGCTACTGCTTCTCCAGCTCGGAAACGAACAGAAGGTGGTCTTCTGGAGATTTCCCGTGTGTTTTGCTAAGGTGAAGTTTAACGGCATGCTTGCTTGCAAAGGTCCGATTGCAAAGCTTGCACTGATAGGAGGTCCCCAGGTCTTCCTCCGGGGAGGACGTCACCAACTTTTCTGAGGGTGACTTGGTTTGTGCTATTTGATTGTTAATCTGTTCGGTGGACAATTTTGATAAGTCCCGTAGCCGGAAGCCCAGATGTGACTCTAGGTGGCTGATATACGTGGAAGGAGTCCTGATTTGTGACGCACAGTCGTTACAAAAGAACACAGGGTGACCAGTGTCCAAGTTTTTGAGGAACTTTGTTCCACCTGTCCTCCGAAGTTGGTATTTCACGTTGGCCAGCCAGTGGCTGATGGTGGTCATGGAGAGCCCGGTGAACCTTGAGATGTGCATGCGCTCCTGGGGGCTCAGATCTGACATGATGTACTTCCCTTCGGATGTCTGCCGGAGACTGGCTGCAAACTGGGCCTGCAGGATCAGCAGGTGCTGAGGGTTCCAGTTTGACTGACGGCCTTTCCTCTTCTGTGCCGGAGTCGACTCCTCGGCCTCTTCCAGGGTGGCCCCGTCGATGTCAGACTTCTCAGAGATGCTGGAAGGAGTAGAGGATTTTGACGTGTGGCTCTCTGTTAAGTTCTTCAACATATCGGATATATCTGACAAGGCATTCTCGCGCAGTGGCGAGTTTGACATGAATGATACGACGGCAGATGTCTTTGCCGTTGTCACGGTAGATGAGGACGTTGCTGGGGATGTGGACGTGGAGGACAAAAGCCCTGAACCTAAAGAGCAACCTTTGTCACTCTTTCCTTTTGTCAAGTCTATGGGCTGGTCATTGTTGACGTGGTAGAAATAGCGGTCCAGATGGTCCGCCTTCTTGGCCTGAAGGGGTGGTGGGGTGGCCACGGCTGCCTTCTCAGCTAGACTGTTGCTCATCTTGAAAAGCATGCTCATGGGGTCCAGCGCAGGCAGAGAGGGCTTGGCAGCCTTCCCCAAGTGGATATTCATGACCGACTGCAGGGCACTCAGGGGGTTCACAAAAGGCTGTTCTGGTGGATGGTCTGTGATGATGGCCGTGCTGCCGCTGAGACCTCCGCTCAGAGGCTTCACCAGCTCCTTGCCGTTCTCCACCGGCTCGGCAGCAGGGCTCACCTCCTTGCACCCATCTCTTGGTGGGCTGGGGCTGTTCTCCTGGCTTTTGAAGCCACCATCACTGGAGGCTTCCATCTTAATGGGCTCACTCTGTTCGCTACTGCAGGGAGACGGCGTTGCCCGCTTGGGCGGCGACATTTTGCCTTCGGGCTCTTTCATTTTCTCCTCCACTTTGGCAACTTTCTCAGTGACTTTTTTCACCAGTTCTTCCATGGCATGAAAGTTTGTCTTGGGCATGGGGGAGGTCTGGCTGCTGGGTGGAGAGACCAGGGTCTGGGTTTTTGTAGGAGACACGATTTCGCTGTTGCCAAATATGGGTTTCAGGGGTGTGCTCTTTCCTGAGGAACCCAGGGACAGCTTCATCATGTTGGGGAGCTGGTAGGCGGCGTGGATGCTGGGGTAACCCCCCCAGCTGGGAGTGCCATTCTGAGCCTTGTTGATGGCGGACGTTACTGTGTTTTCGAGGGATTTAAGGATATCTAGCCCCCCTTTAGGGCTCTCTTCTAAGTCATTTTCAGTCAAATAGTGGTACTTGGAAGAAATGTCATACTTCTCTTCCTCCTCGCTGCTCTTCTCTTTCTCCTTGGGTTTCTCATCCATGATGGCTTTCTCCTTGTCCACTTCCTTTTTGACCTCTACAGTCAGCTTTGGGGAGACACTCGCAGGCGTGCTGGAGGGAGATGTGAACGTGGTAGCTGCCAACGGCACAGACTGGACCTTCTCATCCAGCAAGGTGCTGATGGTGGGTGTGACGGGTGTCTCCATGATGGGCTTCCCCTTCTTCATGGCCGAGTTTGTGACCTTGATAAAGTGGCCAGTGACCATCATGTGGGCTGTGAGTTCCTGGAGTGTGTCATGGGAGCTGCCACATTCCATGCATTTGAGGATCTGAGATTTTCGGGCCTCGAAGTGCCATGCATAGCTGGCCCCGTTCTGGTGGCCGTACCGGTTATTTGGCGTGATGTAAGGATTGGAGTTCTTCTGCAGGGCATCACTGGTGTCAGACAGGGTAGCTTTGGGGGTTCCACCTGTAGAGTCAGGGGAGCTAGGCAGCTCCAGCTCCAGTGAAGGTTTCTTCCGAGTGGCAGGGATGATTTTGGCTGCGACGGGTGTGACAGGTTCCTTGAGAGGCACTTTTTGGTAGTGTTTAGTTTTGATCATATGGACGCTCAGGTCTTGGAGGGACTCAAAGGAGTGGCCACAGTACATGCACTTCAGCACCTTCTGAGCATCTTCCTTCCCTTCCATTTCCAACAGAGACCGCTTGCGAGGCTTGGACCAGCGCTTGGGGTTGTTGTTGTCGGTCTCGTGGTTGTCATCGCGATAGTGACCTGTCTCGTTCATGTGCACCGTCAGCTCCACCAGGGTATCATAGGCGGCGCTACAGTCTTTGCAGCGGAACTTGCTGGCCCCGGTGAAGATGGAGCCATACAGCTTGCTGCTCTGGCGATACAGCTGCACGGTGCTGAAAAGGCTGGGCTCAGGCAACATGCGGTTCTGCGACACCTGCTGCAGGGTCTTCGCCATGGCACTCTGGTGCCAGTCGAAGCTCCCGCTGCCGCAGCTACTGCTGCTGCTGCTGCTGCTGCTGCTACTGCCACCATTGTTCTCCGAGGAGGGCTGGTGCAGGTTCAGGTTGAGGTTGGACCAGTAGGAATTGGACAGGAAGTTGTTGTACACGGCCTTCATCTGCTCCAGGCTATCCGATACGGTTGTGTCCTCCAGGGGCACTGGGACTTCCTTGGTCTCCTCTTCATTCTTGATGGAACTACTTTCAAAGTCAGCCATCCGGTCACTGGTCTCGCTGATGTGAGATTCGCTGTCCATTTCGTGGCTGGAAAACTCAGCGGCTGGTGAGTTCTGGTAGCTTGGGCAGGCCTTGCTGAGTTCCTTCTCTGGACACATGTACTTGGCTGAGGGTTCTCCATCAGCCGCTCGCTCCTCAGGCTGTATGTCATCCTCTACCAAGGCGGCTGCCTTTAACTCATCAGAAACATAGGCTGCCGTGATCACAGGCGAGAAGGAGACACCAGAAGGTGAGAACAAAGAAGAAGAGGAGAGAAGGAAAGAAAGAAAGATTAGTAAGGATTGAACATACCTAGAATACGTTCTTGGCTCTTGGGAATATGGCAAATGAGATGGGTACATTTATTTGTAAAATTAAATAGTTAAAATATGATGTTTCTTTGGAGCAAAAAAATCTGCTCTTCAAACATAATTTGCCACCTTATTCTTCTCAAGGGGCAACAGCTTGAAATTAAAACTAAATTTGAAATTAATGAAGCACATTCTGGAGGTGGCATTCACTTCTAAAGTAATAAATTACTTGTATCAACCTCAGAGACAGCAGTTCCTGTCTGTCAATTAATATGTCTTATGCTTCTCCTACCTCTAACGCATTTCCTAACAGACAGACTTACAATTTAAATTAAGCAAGCATTTTTTTACTCATTACAGTTTTTGAGGCTCAGTCTTTAATAAATATAAAGTACAGAAACATCAATAAGATTTTTACCAAGTAAAAAGAAAGTTCGTCAATTATAACAAATAAAAACCAAGTATTGTGGCTTTTTCTCCTTTTCTTCCTCCTAGAAAATAAGTCTAAAAGAAGCCCAGGGTAAGTTTCTTGCCAGGGACGGAACCTGAAGTGTTCCTGGGAGAGAAGACAGTGAGTGGCTACACCCCAGCACTGGCCCTGTTCCCCACATACTCAGTCACTGCCCCCACCCCCAATACACAGCACTGTATGGAATTATATCAGAGCAGGTTCAGGGAAATTGGTATGCGGAGCTCACTCCTGCTGTATAAATATATACAAGACCTGCTGGTGGACCTTACAAATGTCAAAGTGTTTGCTCTTTAGACTACTTTGTCAATATTTACTCAGAACAGGCTCCATGGGTATCCTACAGGGATTCTGTCTTTTTGGAGGCCTTGTACTGGGAATGGAAATCCAGCAGGCATTCCTGAGCAGGTGGACAGTGAGCCCAACAGCTAGGAGTCCTAGAGGAAGCCCTAGCCTCCACGGGTAGCACAGAGCTCTGGGAACATCAGTGCTGACAGGACACCATGATACAAGTTTTCTATTCTCGGGTGATTCTATACCTTGGTGGTTTTAGGTACACTGTGGTGTAACCAGCCTGTGTGAGAAACAGTTTTAAGCCACAGGAAAAAGGGAATGGGGTGGGATGGGTGATATTTTTTTTTTGTCTCATGGATACAGGGTGTAATTCCAGCCCTGGGAAGGCAGAGGCAGCAGAGTGGGTTTGAGGCCAGCCTCCTCTACACACTGAGTTCCAGGTCAGCCAGGGCTACATGATGAGATCTTTACAAGTTGGTTTCAAAAGGCCAAACTGCACGGAGTGACAGGAATATGCTGTAATTGCCAGGGTGAGAAAAAGAGAATTCTTAGAAAAGGGAGGGGTGCCTTGTTTGTAGAATTCAACAGCTGAAGTGATTTGCTCCAGGTGAATTTCATATCAGAAAAATAAAATTTAAAGAAATGGAGTGGATTCTTTGGAACCTACACAGATGCCTCTACCTTCCTATTTGATCACCACCAAATTTGCATTTGTCCTGACCACCATAATTTCTAAGCTGAACCGCAGGGAGACCACTCCCGCAGTGGTGGTAATATGGCCTTGGATGGGAATCATGCCCCAGCTTTGAGACAGGGCCTCTTCTCTTTACAGGCACCGTAGGATGCAGGAACCTTGAGTGTGAAGCATAGGGCACCTTTCTGAAGTGGCCAGAAGAGCCGGGAGTGGTGGTCTACCCCTGTCAGTAATGCTAGCATTTGGGGAGAGGGGATCACAAGTTTTAGGCCAGGCTGGATAAACATAGGGAGATCCTGTATCGAAAAGAAAGCAGGAAAAAGAAATGGGCAGAAGTGTGTTGCTGTGGTCTACCACAGTGTATGGTGCTGCAGTAAGCCTTGACCCTGAGACCAGGCCCTGAGAGGAAGCTCAGGGGACCATCACGTAGCCCAAGGGACACTCTTCCTACAGACAGTACAGAATGCAAATCATGAATTAGAACAGAAACAGGAAAGAACAATCTAAATCCCCCTCATAACTCTGCCCAATTTGCAGAACATTCTAGAAATCTTGACTCCCAAATGCCTTCAGAGATCCAACCTGGAGGGAGGTCATCTGCAGTCAAGTGACTAAGTGTTCCAATTTGTCTGGAACTTATTCTGGCTTAAGACTTCCTGTCTCTCAGGAGTCCACCCAGTCTGGGGCAAATTGATGAGGGCTGGTCACCCAGCACTGTGAGGGCTGGGGCATTGAATGGACCTGCAGTCTCTCTTACAATCCTTACAGAGGGCAGCTGAAAACGGCAATAGGTGTTCCAGGCTCTGGAAACCCACTGTGGCCCCAACCACTAAGGAGGGACTCTTTGTATGAGAAGGAAACATGGCCTGCATTGTAGCCAGGGACTCCAGGGGAGGCAGGGCCCCCAGTGATGGGGACAGATGCTTTTACAATCTAAATGTGGACTGTCCTTGACAAACTCATGTCTCTTCCACACTTGGTCCTTTGCTAGTTTTAGGGAGTTATAACCTGAGACTGTAACCTTGTCAGCAGCGTAGGTTCCTGGGACCAGGCTTTGGAAGGGAGGATCTCTTTTTGGTTTCTGGCTTTGACACTCTGCTTTCTGCCTGGCAAGAGGTGCCCAGACTCTTTCCACTCTTGCCATCATGATGAAATGGTCGCCCCCGAAACACAGAATAAAAATAAGCCCTTCCTCCCTCAAATTTCTTCTGCTGGGAAATTCTGTCCCAACATTGAGAAAAGAAATGAATAGCAATGAAGTGCTTATCTCACAGAGAGGCATGTCAGAGCCACCATCTTATGCCTCAATGCCACAAACTGGGCATTTGCTTCTATCCTGGAGCTTGCACAGAGTGAAGAGCGGGAGAGAAATAAATCCACAGACAGCAGTCATTGCAAGACATCAGGAACCCAGGAGACGTTAACAGTGGACATGGGGGCACCTGCAGTAGCATGATGGTATGGAGAAAATGAGCATTTGTTTCAGGATCTGCCAGGCTCCCATGCCCTCAGTGAAAGCATCCACACATTGAATACCTGGGAGGCCTTTGAAATCCTATTTGAGTGCATTATCATTGATGTGACCACCTCCCACCATGGGCTGGTCCCCAGCACACTCTAATATGCTCTTTCAGATAGTCAACAGTATCAGAGTGTCATCAGTCTGATGAATGAGATGGATATTAGTATGGAAAAAAAAGCAAGCCAAACTACCTGGTGGGAGTAAAATCTAGTCCTGAGAAAAAGGAAGGTCTAGATTCTTGGGAGATCTGGCCTCCCAGACTTTAGCTCCAGCCTTGCCCAGACTTCTGAGAGTCCTTATATGCATCCTGGCACACTTTTGTGCCAGGAACCTCACTACCTAGCAAGAAAAGACCAATGGGTTCAGACCAAACCGGGGGGAATACTTCCTGAGACTAAGATGCAGATACTAACCATGGATTCTTCCTCCATATTATAATAGATGCCCAAGAACGGGCATTGCTGTGTTGTGTAATCGCCACTCCTCTGAGGATGTCACAGGCTCTTGATCACTGAGTTTAAAACCTTGAGAGCCCAGCGACATGCTGAGTTCAATGTCAGCCTGTCCTACTTAGACCTTGTCTCAAACAAATAAACAAACAAGAGAGTGGAAATAGGCCGGAGGAATGGCAGAGGGGATGAATGGGTGGGAACATCCATTCACTCCACAAACAAGAAAGCTTGTCCCAAGAGAAATAGCCTTTTCCCCTCTGGGCCTTAGTTTCCCCGTGTGTATAACAGAGGGCACCAATACAAGCATCTATAAGGGCCTCTTCTTTCCCCATTTCCAGTCTTCAGACTTTTTGTGAGCAAAGGGTTAAGAATTGAGCCATAATCTGTCCTTTCTGGTACATGGCCAAGCAGTCTTCCTAAGTACTATCTGGGGGCTGGAGAGATGGCTCAGTGGTTAAGGGTGAGTACTGTTCTTGAGGAGATCCTGACTGAATTCAGTCCAGGTTCCCACAGCAGGCAACTCAGAACCACCTGCAACTCCATCTCCAGAGGATCTAGGCACTGTCTTCTGTGGGCATCTGCATTCTTGTGTGTGAGTGTGCACACATGCATGCACACAAGTATGTGCATACACACATACACAATTAAAAAGAAAATCAAATCTTAGACTTTAGTTAATATTTTCCTTTGTGCTGGGGATCATAAAACCCAGGGCCTTGCATACACAGGGCAAAAATCACTCCAGAACTGGAGTTATGGGTGCTTATGAGCTGAGAGTTGAATCTAGGTCCTCTGGAAGTGCAGTCAGTGTTTTTAATGGCTAAGCCATCTCTCCAGTCCTTTCCTCCCCACCCCCTCCTTTTTATAGCTAGATTCTTGCTATGTAGCCCAAGCTGCCTCCAACTCAGGATCCTCAGCCTCCCTGGTGTTGGGATTGCAGGCTTGTACCACTATGCCATGCCTGAGTGTTTTCTTCTTTGGATGGAATCAAACATGCAAAGTCTCTGGTTGCACATTATTTCTAGACCTTGAGACAGTTAATATCCTGGATAGAGTAACTCAGAAGGGGACACTGGTGGCTTTAATTACTATCTCTCTGGATTAGTAGCTTTTCAGATGCTGATGCTGTCCCAGCACCCCACAGGAAAGACAGCCTGAGAATGCCCTACCATTCTCTTGTATACTTATTTGACTTTTCCATTGCTATCCCACTTCATGCACATATCTGAATTCTTGCACAGCTGTCTGGGGATAGCTTCCTCACAGTAGGGAAGTATTATACACTCACTGTCTCATCTAGGAAGAGGTTAGCCCGAGGTTACCGTCAGCTGCCCAGAGTGGTATTAACAGCCTTGGTAACAGGACTGGCTATGCCTCTGCCCCCTTCCATCCCAGCCTGATGCAGACACCAGCATGCCTCCCTCCCCACTCCACACCCTTCAGTCTAGTACAAAGAGAAGACACAAGGCTGTTACAAAACAGCTTACTGCTCACATCACTCACCTGGGGTACCTCCTCAAGACTTCTTGCTGGCCTCAGACAAAAGCCCAAATTCCTCAAAGTGCCCCCAAGATCCTCCCTCTACTCTGTCCTTTTTTCTTTCAAACTCCTCTGGGCCTCTAGGATGTGGCAGGATCTCTCATTCCTAACCTCCTGCTGCTCACTGATGCCTCTGAAGGTGGAACCTCATTTCTGGGGGGAAGAAACAGGCAGCTTTGGTCCCTGCAGTTCCCACTGACATTGCTGGTCTATAGCCAGGTGCTAACTAGATGTCAACTCCATATGGTCAGGACTACGCTCCCACACCCCAGACTCCCCATCCCGGATGGCTGCTACATGGCCCTGTGTCCGGCTGTGCCAGTCAGTTTTCTGTTATTTAACAAAATGGCCAACACAGGCTATTGTGATAAAGGAAGGGATGTACTCAGCCCATAGGTTTGGAAGTCTTGGACCCAAACTGCCCACTGCTGGCTTTGCAAGGGCTCCATGACAAACAGCAGACATCTACGTCGAGGGAAAGGCCAGATCTTAGAACAGGACAGCAGAGAACGCCTCAGGGCCTTAATCCAAGATAGCACAAGAACCACCCTAATTTTATGTGAGGCAAACTTGAGAACATCCCTTTAAGCCAACCCCTTGGTGGTCCCACCACTTGTTACATTGTCACACGAAGGATCAAATGTCAGTATGTGAATCCGTAAGGGTCAATGTCAAATTATAAATCTATGGTGGGCACCTTTAAATCATTTGCATTACAATGGCACAGATCCACAGTAACCACTCAACCTGCCCCCACAGGAGGCTCAGAGGAATATTACAATTGACTTCTTGCAGTCCCCCTCCCTGCAAACAGCTATCTAGCTAAGGTGAGTTTCGATTTTAGGCAGTCCCAGATGGTCTAGGGTGTGATGCTAAGTCCTTTCTGGATCCACTCTCTGAATGTGACCGACATGGATGCAGTATCGTGCCTTCCCGCATCATGAGGAAGACTGAACTTTGCTGCCTGCTCCAACAGTGGGTGCAGCTGGACTATAAGGGCAAAGGGGCTTCCATTCCAACCACCAATGGCTGCATAAGAAGCAAAGGAAAACTTAGGCTTGGACAGAGACTTCCAAGTGAATGGTGGACTCGGGGTGGAGCACCTGTATTTCACATCTTTCCAAGTCACTTGGTGGATAGTCTCTCTTCATGAGGGTAGTCAAGTTGCCACGCCAGCTTCCTGACCTATATCCAGCTCCCACTTGCTCTGTTCCACAAGCAAAACCATGGGGTAGAAAGACACAAGGCACCAGAGTGCTGGGTTAGATGGCCGGTTCAACAGTAGAACCCAGCCAAGCGGAACCAAATGGGACACAGGTAAAAGAACATTCTGAGAAAAGAATTACATCTGTGAGCATCTTTTAAAATCCAGCTGCCAAACACTCCTGGAAAGGGAGGCCACAAAGGAAACAATGACCCCAGTCCACTATGTGGACTGGACAGGAGGGTCTCACATTCCTTGCCTCTGGTTGTGGGAAGGGATGAAGAAATGCTCAGGGTTTTTGTTGCTTTGTTGTTGCTTTTAAGCCTGATTTTCAAAGACTTACACTGAGCTATTTCTGACCTCTAGGTCTGGACATGGAAAAGCCCAACCCCAAAAGGGTATGGGAGTGAGTGTATGCTGGAATGCAGAGTATAATACTTCCAAGGACCCCACGCCTTCCCCTCCAGGAGGCCTGCGGGACTGGAGGATGTGCTCAAGGGTAAAGAGCAGGCCCACCATAGCCTTAAGAAGGGCAAGAGGCAAGAATCCACTCAACAATATTTATCATCCTTGGATAAACTCTACCCTGGGTAAAAGGAAATTAATGCACCTCATATAAATATAAACATAAATATAAGCAGCAAGCTGAGGAACCCTAGAATCTCATTCTGGGTAAGTCAAAGTGACTTCATCACACTGTTAGTGAGCTTACCCCAAGGTGAAGAGGCAACAACTTGGGTCTGGGCACTCAGGTCATAGAGGCTGTGGGTAGACAGGTGGGCAGGGAGGGGGTACAGTTGGTAAGAAAGGGAATGGCTGCACCGTGTTCCTAGGAATGATTACAAGTTGCCCTGCACATGTGAGCATATTTAGGGCTGAAGTTAAGGTTGTCAAGTTGGAACTCTAGGACCTGGATACAGCGCTTTACCGACCGTAAGGGGCTGCCCAGTAGAAAGAAGACTGGAGAACGTGCTACTTGGTGAGTTTAGATTGCATCCGACCCATATCATTGCCCAGGGCTGCTGATGAGGATGCAATGGTGAGACTCAAGGTCAAGGACTTTGAGAAGCTAAAGAGGGGGTGAAGGGGAGGGAGCAAAGAGAAGATGAGGTGAAGACGGAAAGATGGGAGAGTGGGCCTGGGGTGGTCAGGGAAGGAAGAAATAAGACAGGATGGAGATGAGACAGGATGCAAGTTTGAGGTCACCTTAGTGCAAAGGCTATAAAATGGTGATGAGCCAGGAGTCTGGAATTCTGGTGTAGACAGAGGTGGCTATGAGGGTAGCCACCAAGGTGGCCATGGAAATGAGGCCCCAAGGGGGTGCCAAGGGACAATTCCAAGGTTGGGGATCTTTTTGTTCATCTTCTCTGAGTTCCCAGTTTTCCTTCTTAAAGGTGTAACCAGCTAAGAGTTGACCACTCGGTAAACTGATGCACACAGCAACAGCGAAGTAGAAACCTGGTGTGGTGGCACAACTCTCGAGGGATTCTGGAGGTTGAGGCAGAGGGATTCCAAGCGTAAGTCCTGCTTGGACCACAGAATGGGTTCAAGGCCAGCTTGAGGAAATTTAATGAGATCCTGTCTCAGAGTGAAGAGGGCTAAGAGGGTTGGAGATGTAGCTAGATAGTAAACATTGCCCGGGCACGTGTGGAGAGCCGAGCTTCAATCCGCAGACCTAGGGAGGTGGAAAGGAATCCTCAGAGATTTCCCTCTGCCATCCCAAACAAAGAAGGCATGCTGATATCTAGAGAGGGTAGAGGAGGCCACAGTGGCCTCGACAGACCTATATTCTCCTCTCCTGTGATCACACTGGACACAGGAAGATGCCAGGGACATGCCACAAATTGGACAGCTATTGGGCTCTCCAGGACTCATACACATCACAAGTCTGTGTTATGGAACACAGATCAAACTTAAAGTCAATGCCAAAGCCTCCATGAGTCTCTAAGTCCTACTGTTCCAGAAAAGATGCCAACATCATCAGGAGGTGTCTGAATCTCTACCGACTGCCTACAGGGACAGCTCTCCCAAGGGCTTACATCAGAGAGAGCTCCAGGACATAGGTGAGGCCAATGTTCAAGAGCCTGGACCAGGGAGAGAATAAGCCACAGGTGCATTCTACACTGCATTTTCTTCTATGAAACTGTGCCAAGTCATACCAGTGTAGGCCTGGCTTTTAGCGCTTATTCTGCCCCAGGCTGGCACCCTTCTAATCTCAGGGGTGACTATTCTTCACCATGAACAAGAGAGAGCAAGCAGAGTGGACAGCAAATTGGCCAAAGTCATCTTCTGGGTCCCACCAAAGATTTCATGATGCATGAACCAAGGTCCCATCCCAAGATAAAGGACCTCTTTAAATGCGTGTGCCAACTGCACAGGGTTTTGTTTCCTATGGAAGCATCCAGGTTCAGCGTGGTCCTGGGCTAGCTCTGGGCTCAGCATCGTCCTGTAGGGTCTTGAGTGGCTATCTCTCAAAGCCACCACTCAGGTCTTATTGCCTCTCAAGAGAAGCCTTAAGATGAAGCATGGAGAAGAAAGGCGGAAAACTAAAGGACAAGGAAGGAGGCAGTGAAGCCTACTCCATTGGACCTTGCAGGGGTTTTCTGATGATGCCAGCTGTTTGTGGGACTTCTAGGAAGGAATCAGGTACAGCAATGGCCAAGCTCAGCTCTACCCAAGAGCAGCACTGCTTAGGAGTTGCCAAAGGATTGCCAGTGCTTTCTCAGCAGGAGGCCAGTCAGTGCTTCCAGGGGGCACTTTGGACATTTAGACCCCAATGACTGCTAGTGGCCCCTCAGTCCCCAGCTGCCAGACAGACTGCATCCAATGAGCTGAGTACAGATCCCTTGTCAGCTCAGTTCCCATTCTCAGTCATCTGTGTGGGTGGGGGTGGGGTAACAAGTTCAAAGTCTTCAGAAATTCTCACCGGAATCTAACCATAAAAACAAAGATGGGCAGATGTAGTTGATACAAGGATCTCTTCCTGGTGAAGACTGTTCAGGAAAGCACTGGAGGCTGTGTGCCCCTGGGTTATTTTTACATGGGTATCTAAGAGTGCTGCAGATTTCATGACCATTTACTGTATCTACTGCAGGCTGATTTGGGACTCAAGAAGGCTCCTCAAGAACTCTCTTCAGATGTCCGAAGAGCCCAGAACCAAGAGCTTTGGAGGCATGCAGATGCAAGGGCAAGCATTCAGTGCTAGGTTGACACTGGCTAGTGACCTCCCCTGGCGACCCCAGGCTCTTGGCACTCAAGACAGGGGGATCTATTTCTGTCTGCTGACTGGGAGAGAGATCAAAGCATCAAGAGTGAAAGAGAATGGGAATGGGAGTATGGCTCAGTGGTAGAGCCCCTGCCTAGAATCCCCCAGTGAGGGGCTGGGGNNTGGCTCAGTGGTAGAGCCCCTGCCTAGAATCCCCCAGTGAGGGGCTGGGGCATGGCTAAGTGGTAGTGCCCTTGCCTAGAATACCCTAGTGAGGGGCTGAGTGTATGGCTCAGCGGTAGAGCCCTTGCCTAGAATTCCCCAGTGAGGGGCTGGGGTGTGGCTCTGTGATAGAGCACTAGCTGAGAATCCCCCAGTGAGGGGCTGGGGTGTGGCTCTGTGGTAGAGCCCCTGCCTAGNCTGTGGTAGAGCACTAGCTGAGAATCCCCCAGTGAGGGGCTGGGGTGTGGCTCTATGGTAGAGCCCCTGACTAGACTCCTGTGAGGGGCTGGGGATGTAATTTAGTGGTAGAATCCTTTTCTAGGCTTCACCAATAAGGGATTAGTGGCATGGCTCAGTTGTAGGGTCCTTGCCTAGTATGCAGGAATCCCCTTGCGCTGGGGGCAGAAATAGAGTGAAGAGGTGGCAAAAGAAATCAAGGGAGGTAGCAGAAGTGGATCTGGCTAAACATGTTCTTGGTAACACCAAGAGGATGCCCCTTCTTGTTGGCCATTTGCCTGGTTAATAAATATGAAATAGGGAGAGAAAAACACATTGTTGTGGGGAATGAGAATTTATGCTTGGACCCAGGAGGTCATAGTTTAACAGAGACCACAGGTATTCTCCATGTACCCATGTGGACACTTAGAGTCATGGAAAGGCATCTAAAACCTATTAAGAATAATGGAAGTCACGGCTACTTAAGGCAGAGGGAAGACATCAGGAGGACCATTGCAAGCATTGCCATTGAACGAGGAGGTCCCCAGAAAACAAATGAAAAAATCCCAGTGTCCCAAGCCAGGCCCGAGGG
Source organism: Ellobius talpinus (assembly GCA_001685095.1). Taxonomy (NCBI): domain Eukaryota; kingdom Metazoa; phylum Chordata; class Mammalia; order Rodentia; family Cricetidae; genus Ellobius; species Ellobius talpinus. The sequence goes on from LOJH01000840.1 coordinate 23,317, forward strand.
AAGGGCATGGCCCAACTTTACAGGGAAGAGCACATGGCTGAGTTATAATGGAGAGGCCTTCTCTAGAAGGCTGGCCACACTGGGATGACAACCTCCCTTAGATTGATGGTTCTCCCCACTAGCAAGGTCAGGAATATTAATTTCGTACATGTTAATTTGATGTAATGTGCACGGCGGAGGCTCATTTGGTTGGGGACCACTGTGTTAACAGAGCAGGACAGCTTCCAGGCCAAGAAAAGCAGACCATTACTTGATTGGCAAGAGAAGGTGGTGTGTGTAAGGCCATGCCACTCTGGCAGTCCGCTGCTGCTTCGTGGAGCAAGGGTAGCTGTGCTCCAGAGATACCTTCCCACCGGGGAAAATCCCCTGCCACTTCAGAGCAGGAGCTGCTCCTCAGATGGGGTGGAAAACAAGAGACTAGCTCCTGAGTAGCTCCAGAGGCATCGAAGTCAGCAAACCACAGAGACGCCTCTCATTTCTGCTGACTATAGCACTTCTCACAGTGCCAAGTTGGGGACCTGCCACTGGATGCCTGGAGAAAGGGAATGTGGTATACACACAGAGTGGAGTATTATTCAGCCACAGAAAAAGAAAATTACATCATTTTCAGGAAAGTATATGGAACCAGAGATCGCTGTGCTAAGTGATATAAGCCAGACTCAGAAAGACAAGTACTCCCTGTTTTCTCTCAACTGTAGACTCCAGACTGTAAGAGAAAGGCAGAGAAGAAAGTAGAAGATGGACAGTCACAGAAGAGGAAAGAAACCAGTAAGAATGGGGGAAGAGGACAGGAGAGGATGGATAAGGCCAGAGTGCCTTATACAGACACGTGAAAATGTCACAGAGGAATCCATTGCTTTGGATAACAAATGCACATTAAATCCTTTGAAGTACTATTTCAACATAAAAACAGGAGAGCTGCAATCACACGCAGGGCCCCCACACTTCAGGCTTGTGTCTCTAGATTGTTGCCACAGTGATGGTGTCAGCAGTCCCTGCTCAGAATGTCCTCACTCCCCTTCTAAGGCAGAGGACCAGGAGTAAGAGGAGGCCTGGCAGCTAGGAGCTTCTCCAAGTCCAGAAGGGAAGGCAGCCTGCCCACCTCGAGAAGAAATGGGAGTCTTCCATGTGCTTCTGTAAGGGTTCTCTGCTAGAGTCTGGGTTACTACCCTGTGCAAAGAAAACCTCATGTGACAAAAACAACCAGTTACCTTTGACAAATCTTTAGATAATGAACAGTGAGTGAACACCGGTTTAACATCCGAGTTAACACTGTCTTTGGCATCAAGATCATACTCTACTCAAACATCTAACCAACAGTGGTGTGCTGTGACATCTGGCTTTCTAAAGTGTCTGTATCCTTACTTCTGTGTCCCACCATAGCACTTCAATACACCTGACACTGCAGAGCCATGAATGTAGCCAAACCTTCAGTGTGTGTGTGGGGGGGTCTGGTTGATGCCATTTGGTTAAACCTGGTGGCCAGTGATGGTCCTCCAGCTTATGTGGCTCCTGGTGTCAGGATACGCTGTGGCAAGACTGGACAGAGGCATGAAAATTCCTGCTGGCTTTCCATACTTCCTTTTTCTGAGCTCAACGTAGTTTCACATCTTCTTCCTTCCTGGAGTAAAACCAAAACCACAAACTCTCAGCCCTACCCCTCTATCCCTCTTCTCCATCCCATGAGCCAGGAGGTGACTCCTAATGTGATGGAGCCAAGCACTTAAGGCAACTCCACAGGAAGAAAGAATCCTCTCATCTTGGCAGAATAGAAGGTGGGTGGATTTCATGGTGGCCAATGTTAATCAAGGCTCTGTGTCCCACATACGTGCAGTTGGTGTATGGGAGCCTGTGGAGATGAAACAGAATGTGTTTCATGGGTAACTTGTGATCTTCAATAAGGCAGCTCAATTGCCTACACACTTGACAATGTTACATCTCAAGAAAAGCACAGCTGGTAAGTGGACAATGGAACTGGGGGCCAGTCCTGGAAATGGGCATTTTCAAAGTGGTTACAGGTGTGCAACTGGGTTTTCCGCTTAACGGTGAAAGAGCTGTATCTGCACAAAAGGTAAGTGGATGGTTTGCATCAAGAAGAAATTCAGATTTACATGGAAAAGAAGGCAACTGACTAATGCAACACATTTTTCTATTCCCACATTCACTTGCCCATTCACCCATCCCCCATTTATTCATTCATTCACCTATCAATCCATCTACCTACTATCATCTGTTGATCCTATTTATTCATCCATCTGTCCATTCATCCATTCACTACTTACACACCCATCCATCCATCCATCCATCCATCCATCCATCCATCCATCCATCCAT
>LOJH01000840.1:33644-48644 GCA_001685095.1 Ellobius talpinus
GAATCCCCCAGTGAGGGGCTGGGGTGTGGCTCAGCGGTAGAGCCCCTGCCTAGAGTCCACCAGTGAGGGGCTGGGGTGTGGCTCAGTGGTAGAGCCCCTGCCCTACAGACACAAAGCCCTGGTTCTTCCCACAGCACTACAAAAGAAATGGACTAACAACCCTCCACCCAAAGCAAAAACAACAAAAAGTGAAACAAAACAAACACTGAAAACCAATCACAGAGAAGCAAAGAAAAATTGTGTGTGGACCTCCCACCCTTCTCCCACTCACCCTAGCCCACACTCCACCTCTCAGGTTCTCTTCTTGCTGGCTGCAACAGTATAAACCCTTTATAGCTGCCACTGTGAACACGTAATGTCACACGAGCAAAGACACTTGTCAAATGCCTTTCCCTTACAAGCACCCTCATCATGACCTGTGTTAATGAAGTTAATTGAATTTAAGATCAATAATGGTTAATTATTGCAATTTGACATTCAGAGATAAATGGTTTTAAGACAGAGAAGTGTGTGTGTGCATGAGAGAGAGGGAGAGAGGGAGGGAGAGGCAGAGAGAATTTGTGTGTGTGTGAATGTGTGTTTGTAAAAGTGTGTGAGTGTGTGAATGTGTGTTTGTAAAAGTGTGTGTGTGTTTGTGAAGGAGTGTATGTGTGTGGGTTTGTGAAAGTGTGTTGAGTGAGAGAGATTGTGTGTGTGTATGTGTGTGTGTGTGAGAGAGAGAGAGAAGCAGAGAGAGGGAGAGAGAGGGAGAGAGAGAGAGAGAGAGAGAGAGAGAGAGAGATCTTTCCAAAGCAGGTGAACGCATTACAAGCCTAAGAGGGATCCCACAAGCCTTCCATTGATTCTGGTACAATCTGATCGACTTCACTCTCTGATGAATGTGGGCTTTTCAGAGCTACAACTAAATGTTCTACACAAGACTTCTCTAACCCTTGTCACTGGCCAGATCTATATATGCTGTACACCAGAAATCTATTGAGATAGATTAAAGACCTGCAGGAGAAACAGAGCCTCTTCAATAGAGGTGAGGGTTTATTATATTGACTACTAATGTAAGTTAACTGTATGCATTTATGGATGCTTATAGATCAGGGCAGTTTAATTTGGACCAGCTGGATATGATTATAATTGAACATGATTTTTTTTATATCACCAAAGATGGACTAAATTCAACATGTGGGGGGGGGAACCAAGTCTGTAAGGTGGTGGCTACTAACTCCGTACAAGGCAACCCCCAGTGGGGTTGGCCGTAGGAAAGCTCGCCTGGGTGGGTGCTCTGCTGGTGGTCGCCACCAGTCTCTGCCCCTGTTCCTGCAGCATGCTCAGCGGGAATGTTTCATCCTGACTGAACAGTGCAGCTCCAAGGCGACTGCTGAAGCAGCTCTGTGAAGGTGTCTGCAGGGTAGTCCTCTAAGGAGGATGACCCAGTACCCAGTCCCCAGGCTGGAGGCTCACATGGAATATNGGGGGGGGGGAGAAGCTGGTGAGTGTCAGCAGCTCCCTCTCTGTGGGTCTTGGTAAAAGGTCTGCTCCTCCATACTTTTCCTGCCATGATGGGCTAACACCTCTGAAACCAGGCTCCTACGTAAGTCCTTCTTCCCTTAATCACTGTACCCAGGTAGTCAGTCCATCTTGGCTACACACACAAAATATCCAACCAAGATCCCAAGGGGCCAGTGCCCTGGTGGTCTATGGTTGTCCCACCTGACACCCCGAGGGGTCAACGCCCTGGTGGTCTATGGTTGTCCCACCTGACAGCCTGAGGGCTGTGGTGAAGATCTATAGCATTCCTACCAGTTCAGGGTCTGCTAAGTGCCTCATCTGATCTCATCCGAGTTAGCAGAAATCTGCTTCTCAGGAGAGATATATCCCCCAGATGTGCCACAACGGTACCTGTACACACCCCTGAATGGGTAAAATGACCACTTACAAGATTCGCGGTGACAAAGTCAGTCAGGGAGGCAAGTCCTACTGATTGTGGAGCGCTGACAATAAAACGCGGCTGAGGAGTTCTGTCAAAATGTAAGATTATGCAAAAACACCGTGGAGAACACTGCTAATCATCTGCTTGTGTCAATTACTTGAAGGGTCTCTGACAGCATATTTACATTAAACACATTTCAGAAGCAAAATCCTTAATGCTATATCGGAATAGTCTTCATTGCCATTAGCGGATCTCTAAAAAATCGCTTCCCCCACCCCTCGGCTACAGTGGGGAAGACAGCGAGACAAGGCAGGCTGGGCCTCTGCCCATGAGGATGAACTTGATGAGCATGGAACTCCGGCTCACAGGCTGGGAAGGGTGAGGCCAACTCAAACGCAAGGGATCCCTGTCTCTGGCACTCTGAGAGCAGAGGACAGGGCTCACTTACACCCCACAAGCCCTCTCAGCCAAATGAAAGCAGCCTTTTCCCCTTGGCCAGAGTGGTCACTCTCACATGGTCAGAGTCACCTCCCTAACACAGAGTGGCAGTTATTGGAGCTGAAACAAAGATAGGCTACAAAGAGCAACAGGACCCCTCTCTTCCCAGATACTCAGGTTGCTGAGGAAGGGGATAGGATAGCAAGCTGATGTCTGGGCTACACAGTGAGTTCAAGGCTAGCCTGGGCAACTTAGTGAAATCCTGACTCAAAAGGAAAAACGCAAAATGGCTGGAAGATATAGCATTGCCAGAGTACTTGCTCAGGTCACCTGGGCCCCTGGGTTTCATTGCTAGCAATGAGATTTTAAAGAAAAGGAAAGAAAAGAAGAGAAGAGAAGAGAAAAGAAAAAGACAAGACAAGACAGGACCATAGCACCTGCTAGGCTGTGTGATGCTTCCTCTCCAGGCCAGGCAATCTTATCCATATGAGGGGCATGAAAATAAATAAAATGAATAGCATAGGCATGGGGTGGTCTGGCTGGGAGAGGCCTGTTCATAAAGGCAGTGGCCTGGCCTTGGCATTGTTATGGATCGAGGAGAGCGCCTCAAGGCTCATGAATATAGCCCCAGCCCTGTAATGCAAGAGGTCAGAAACACCCAAGGGCCCTGGGAAATCATACCTGAATCCCCTCATAAGTCACACCAGCCTGACAGTCACGATGGTCATGTGACAGTAACAGCCATCCGGAACTTTCCTGAACTGTTCTTTAGCTGGCTGCCTCCTCTCCCTTTCACATGCCCTGAGGTAGGCTGGGTCAGCCCTTGTAGTGTGCTACTCAGACAGGTCAGTCAGTGGGAAGCCACAGTCTGAACTCAGGTGCCTAGAGATCACTCCCATTCCACACCAAGGCTGCCTTAGCTAGCCCCAGTGACTGCTGCCCTCAGAAAGCCCTTCCTACAAACACGGGATGGCAGCCCCTTCCCCTTGTCTTATATTTTATCATATTGAGGAGAGAAGGGAAGGGCTGTGTGACTGAGCTACATCTCCAGGCCCTTTCAGATCTATTTTGAGATAAGGTCTCACTAAGTTGCCCAGGATGGCCTTCAACTTGGGATCCTCCTGCTGTAGTACACTGCACAGCTCAGATGACAGACCTATGTCACCAGACTGGATATCTGATGTCATCTGTTATAGGTGGAATAGGAATAGGTCCAGCAATTTTAGAGAAATCTGGCACGACCTGAATCTGGCAAACGAAGATTCCACACCACAGGAGCTGGGGTGTTCGTCTGGTGGAAGTTGGGGGGGTTCCAAAATGCAGAAGAATGGGCCTGTTATGCCTGATGCCCACATTATCCAAAGGCCTATACATTTGGGGCTGACCCTTGGGATCAGCCTTTGTGACTGTACCCTAGAATGTAAGGTAGAAGATAAGGAAACCCAAGACTCCACATCACATTTAAACTACTAAGATATGGCACGGGGCAGGGCTGGTGGCACATACTAGTTATCCTTGTATTCAGGATGATTACGAGTTCAAGGCTAGTCTGAGCTTCAGAGAGAGACTTTATCTTTTAAAAAAATGAAAGGATGAAAGAAAGAAGTACACAGGACACAAAGAAAACAAAACAGGATATGCACCCACTCACAAACCACCAATCCAAGGGATTCAGTAATTGATATTACTTCAGAAATCGGTATATATTATTTATATGGAAATCTTTGTTTTATGAAGTAAAATTCACCCTCTTCATCCTCATTCTCAAGAAATATCTCTAACTGACCGTTACAGAGATAACGTATGAGTGTATAATTTTAACTAAACATACACACAGAGAGAAAGAGAGGAAGAGAGACAGAGACAGAAACATACAGTTGTTCAGAGATATCTGTAGGGATTGGTTCTAAGATACACCAATGGAGGATACCAGAATCCAGAGGCACTCGGGGTCCTCCACACCATAGGTAGTGTTTGCCCGAGCCCCACATATCCTCTCAAGAACTTAAATTGCCTCTGGATCATGCCAGAGCCTAAAACAGTAGAAATGCCCTATGGATTTCTGCAGCTTTACAATTTCTAGAACAGTGGCAAGAAATTCCACCATGGCCAACAAAGAGCCATTTTCTCTGATTTCTGGTTTTTTTTTTTTGGTTTTAGTTGTCTGGGGTCTTGTAAGGAGCCCAGATTGACCTGGAACTTCAGATCTCCTGCCCCAACCGCTTATGGGTGCCAGGATTACAGGTATGAGCCACTATGGGTGCCAGGATTACAGGTATGAGCCACTGTGGGTGCCAGGATTACAGGTGTGAGACACTATGCCCCCCCACATTTTCCAGCCAAATGTTCACACAGTTGCGGCACCTATCCCCATTTGGACATCGTTGTTCAAACTGAGATCTCTCTTGAAGATACCACGGGTTAGCATAAGAGCATCAAAAGCCAAACACTATAGTTGGACATGGTCCAAAGCTGCTCATTTCTCAATAAGCAGAAATAGGATGTTATGAGGCTGGAGATGGCTCTGCAATTAAGAGTACTGACTGCTCTTGCAGAAGACATGGGTTTGATTACCATCACCCATAGGTCGTCTCATCATCATCTATGACTCTAGTCCTCTAACACCCTCTCTGGATTCTGCAAGCACTGCACAAGCATGTGGTGCACAAACATACATATAAGCAAACTCTCATACATATAAAAATAAAAATAAATCTTACAAAGAAATAAGATGTTACAGAAACACACTGTGGCTTGGGTTCATTTTGGTTTTTAAACATATGTATTATGTATAAATATACATAAAAACCTATACAACCCCCCACAAAAAACCCAGCTGGGCTGTGGTGGTGCACACCTTTAATCCCGGCACTCAGGGAGGCAGAGGCAGGCAGACCTCTGTGAGTTTGAGGCCAGCCTGGTCTACAAAGTGAGTTCCAGGACAGCCAGGGCTACATAAACAACAACAAAAAACACAAAAAACTATACACATAAATACACACACACCCCTACCCACAATGTACAAATGGAAGTCTGTATGCATCTCTTACCCTAAAAGTTATTCTTCAAATACATTATCAGATGACTGCAAACAAACACAAGTGAATGTTCAGACAAAACAAGCCAGCCAAAGTCAGGTGTGACAACATACATCTCCAATCCCAGCACTCCAGAAACTAAGGCAGGTGGCTCAGGAGTTTGAAGCCAACCTGGTCTACCTAGGAAGATCATGTCTCAAAAAAAAAACCAACAAAAGGAGAAAGTCATGGTATGGAGTGTGTATGTGTGTGTGGGGGGTCAGATGTTGACTCAGCCCACTCCTAATACTAACTTTCCACTTCAGCAAGTCATTCCTCTGTTGAGACGCATAATCTGCCCCTTGCAAACTGACCCTCATCCAAGGGCGAGGGCATGCCACAGCCTGCATCCCAACATTGGTCACACTGCAACACAGGTTAAAGCCAGAATCCTTCTTCTATCAGACAATAAAGGCCTGGTTTACCACTTGGTCCATACAAGAGTCAGTATTTAGATACGTCCAGAGCTGAGAGACCAAGAGCAAGATTCTGTCTGTAACGGCATGGGCAGGGTATCATCTTGAGAGCTCGTTGGCATCCTTGACCATTATCTCTCAAGGCTCTGAATCAGCGTATTGGGAAGCGCTCCACATCTACTGGGTGCTGACACACCTATTCTCCTTTCTTCTTACACAGAGAGAGCCAAGATCTGCAAGCCCAATACCGCACGTGAGGCCCACCAAAGAGCTTGACAAGAGAGAGCCCTCTGGCTCAATTGTGATAGGATTCAGTTTGGGCCAATACCAGTAAAAACAAATGAATTTCAGAAAGATATTTTTCTAAGGACCCCAGGGGAAGACAGAGAAAAGGGATAAAAACAACCAGTATGAGTGGGTCCTTCCTAGGGACAGGTGCTTTGCTAGTTCAAGAGTTTTTAATGCCTTGATCCACACACGCACATGCATGCATGTATTCTCTCCAAGAACCCAGGGTGCATAGTTTAATACAAACATCACAGCTGGGTTTTCCAAGAAACTGGCTCCTGGGGACACTGCTGACTATGCAGGACCCAGACCAGCTACCTGGCTATAATTTCATAGCGCACATCTTTCCTCTTCCACCTTCCTAGTGGCCCTTTAGTGCTCTGCAGCTGTTTACAGACAGGCTCACCCCTCCCCCTACAAACTGTCAAACTGGGACCATCACCAAAAAAAAATTAATCTCGGGTTTTTGAAATATCAAAACCTTAGAACGTATAATTAAATTAATCATCATAAATTACTTTTTAGCACCAAGAGTTGGATTTATAATATCATTTTCAAACCTCTCTGTGAGATTTAAATATTTTATGGCATATGGAGTTGGAGGGAAATGTGTCTAAGGGCTTAAATATCGCCACAGAGCAACCGACTTTGACAAAAACCGTAGCACAACTGTTTCGAAGGTAGTTTGTAAAAATTATTTATTTCCATACTAGTTAATTATGATGGGAGTCTTTGTTGAATGCACAAGCATTAAAAAAGTGCTGATATTTTATGCATCTTTAACTGGAGCGAGATTCCCCGCAGCGCACTGGTAACTCCTTGACATTTAGCATTCACTCACAGCAACTGTAATAAGGGGTTTGATTGCTTCCTTTGCAGATGCAGTAATTTAATAACTGTGATCAGTTGCATAAATTTACTATACAACCATCTTAAGTTAGCCACATTAAAATTAAGCAAAATTGTAATCTGTTGACAGATTATCACTACTGAACAATTGCACTGAAAGTGTTTTAGATTAGCAAGTGGCACGGGCATTTGTGTTTTATAAGCTTGTAAAAAAATAAAAATAAAAAATAACAGCAGCTTCCTCCTTCTGCACCCAGATCCCCAGTCACCCTCTCCCCAGACCGACACACACCACACATCTCAAAACTGGATCCTCTCATGGAATTCCAAGCTTTCTATTCAATCCTCTGAACTCTGGACTCAGATATTTGAAATGTTTTACATGGTGAATTCCACCCTGCTGGAAGGAAAAATAAATAAGAAGCAACGTGTCGCTTTCTTCTTTCTTCCTTCCGTTTATGCAACTTTGCAGCCATCGCCTTTGAGGGGCTGGGCAACCTCTGGGCATCGAACACCTAGGAATAAAATGAACGGTTTTGTACCTTGCTAGAGAAAAACACAAGGTGCCCGGTGCCCAGGGAGTGAGGACTGTGCCGGAGGCTTTAAGGAAGACCACACAGGCTCCTTCTGGGTTGCTAAAGAGCCCCTCTACTAGGCTATGGGGTCGCTCCGCCCAAGTTCCAAGGGTCCATTTGGCCTCCGGCCCAGTGGGAAAGAACAGGGCACCCAGAGACCCGCGTTCCCGCTTTGCACCCCTCTGGCTGACTTTTCAGAGCGTTGTTTAGCCAAGCAGGGAAGTCAGAATAACTGTTTCTGATACTTCACGGCAAATATCTTTAACCATCTGTTTACACTTGCCAAATATGCCTTGAAGTTTCCAATTTTATCAGTATATAAAAAGAATATCTGTTTTTAAAAAAAATTGTAAATATCTTGTGATGTATCTTTACATAATTCAAGAGAAATTTAAGGTTTTTTTTTCTTCACAGAAAGCCAGCAAGATCCCAGATTTGTTTAAACTTTCATTTACATAGAGGTTTGGGGCGGGAGCCACAAAATTGGGGTAGGCACGATTTTTTTGGAATGCCCAAATGTCAAAGGTGAATGCCTTGCTTATGCAATGAATGAAAACGGGGTGGCTTCCTTCCTGAGGTAACTACCCAGACATAGCCTGTCATTTTAGAAGGAGCTGGGGTGGGGGTGGGGCTCTCTTCTACACAGGTGGCATGCCAAGGCTGGGCTGCAAGCTTCCTTGGGAGCAAAGACCACTGCTGAGCTTGACAAATTGGATGGGACTCCGCTACCAAATTTCCTGCCAAGAGGCCTAACAGTCAAGTGTCTGTCTCCTTCTCATCACCGCAGACTGATGCTATGACTTTGACACAGTGTCTCCGTTACTTAAAGACGGAGCTGATGCAAAGTGATGGAGAAACGCGAGGTCTGAACAACTTTTAAGAGCCAAGCGAAAGCACCCTTCCACCATGGGCTCTTTCATCCCAATCGGTCATGTGCGTGCCTGTGGGCTAGTTGTGTATGTGCACATGCAAGCATTCACATGTTCGTGTAACAAAGTTCTCATTAAAAAAGCAAAGAACCTAGGTTTCAGCAATGGCCACCTTTACCAATCATCCCTTACACAATAAATGGGAGGATACCCTCGGCTAGGTTTGTTTGCTTCTAATTATAACTAATTGTGTTCCTAAATATGTTCTTTAGGGTTAACCACATATCAAAGAACAGGTAAGAAAGAAAGAAAATGCACCAGAATTATTAAAAGAGAAACACACTAATCACCCAAGTAGTGCACTCATTTCAATGTTTAATAATATTTTTTAACATCCCAGCATACGCTGCAGAATCAAAAATTAACCACAGCACCACCTGTGCATCCCCTGGGACACAGGATTTAGAGCTCTCCTGTGCAGTCCCAGAGTCCTCATTTCTAAATATTGTTTTGCTATTTCTTGGTATTCCACCCCATCCCACCCCTACAGATTAGGAGCCAAAAACATTATAGTAAATTTTTTTGCACCATCAAAGCCTTTTAAATAACATCTCCACAAAGCCCAAGTTAATTACATAACTCAAGTGCTTGAGGGAAAAAAATCACATATACTTCTATCATTTTGAAAGCTGCTTCCACCCGGTTTTGTGTGTACAAAGCGTATGAACCGAGTGTGGGGTGCCAAGGGCCCACTCTGCTCCCCAAGTCTGGGTGGGACAGCATGCATGCCATCATCCCCTGGATCTTTTCCATCTGCTTAGTCCTCCCCTCTTGCTATATTCAGCTAAGGTTCTGGGCTTTGTCTGGGATGGAGCCAACTGCACATGGCGGATGAGCTGCTGAAGCAATACAAGGAATGAGGAGGGACTGGGTCTGTGAGGAGGAGTCCTGGTCCACTCTGTCACCCAAGCCAAAGGAAGAGCTAGGGTTCTGATCTATTGGGATCTGACAATTAAAATGAGGTAACACCTGGCCAAGGCCAAGATGCCACTCAAGCCTTCCGGACTGGCCTCCCTCAAACTCTACTTCAGATGGTGGGTCAGTCGTATACAAACAAAGCCTTAACAGAAATGTTACCAAGGAAATAATAGCCATTTCCAATGATAATACACAATTTTAGCCCCAGCGCTTGGCTGATTTAGGTGTTCGGCCAATGTGTCAAGCAGGCTGCCTTCCTGAGGCGGGCTTTAATGGGTAACTGGCAGGCTCTGGCAGCCTTATTTCTGCTGTAGATTTGGTCTGTCATTGAGTATCCAATACTTGCCATTCATCTTTGATCTCTTTGGACAGGCCTGATCAAAAGATGTCATTTGACCCTACTCCACTTGGCAGAAACTTGTATGACTCTCATAAAGGGGCCACCCCAGCTATAAATAAAATGACATTATTATTTTTCTGTCCTATCATGTAGAAGAGACAATTATGATAATGTAGTGTCTGTCATCGGGAGCCCAGCAAATTGCTAGCTCTCACGCAACTGTTTAGCTTTCTTATTTGTTTTTTGTCTGTTTTCCTCCATTTCAAGTTGAAAATAAAGCAGAATTGAAATCCCTAATACTCTGCCTCCCGCTCCAATCGTCTCAGGGCTCCTTCCCATGGCAGTGACAATGGAGGTGTGGCTAGCAGCTTGCATGTGTCAGTGGTGGGCTGTGGCTGCCTTGGCCATGCTAGGTAACAATGGGATCCAGTCTGCCCTGGAGTTCGGTGTTTTAAAACCAAACTAACCTCTGGAATTAGAACTAAGAGATGCAACTGCAGCTAGATAAAAATCACAGGTAGGGCCTATTGTGTCCCTAATCAACTCACAGCAAGGAGAAAAACAATATATGACAGAAGGTTCACCCAACAGGCATGATAAACTCAACCCAGTTTGCACTCTGTGGGGGAGTCCTCAGTGTAGGGTCACCACTGGTCCAAGGATGTGTAACCTTTTCCAGTGTGGACTCATAAGGCATCAGCTCTTAATCTATTTCTGGAACTAGAGGCTTGGGTGCCGTGAGTCTGCCTCCTTCTATGCACAGGGCTCTGTGGGTATCCAGAGTTAACGGTAGACTACCAGCCTCTCGATGACGGTAGTAATTGTGTGCCAGCGTGGATCAGGAACGGTGAGTTATCAGCCCACCATGTGGCAGGAACATGGCCTGCTGTGCAGTCCTTCCCGAACTGTGGTCTTGCCTCAGAAGAGCGACCGGCGGAACACCATCAGGGAGAACCAGACCCCAGCTGTGCCTGTGCAGAAATGACATCCCTAAACAGAAAGCGGTAGCAAGACCCTTGCAGGTGTGCAACAAGTCCAAATTGATCCAAAGAAAACAAGCCACAGCGATTAACTTAATGGTAGCACCAGTGAGGGCTACATCAGGACCTTCCTATTATCTGCTCAGGGCTCAGTCACTGTGACAGGCCACCTGTCTGTCACCTTTGCTAATGCTAAGCCAAGGGTTTGCTCTTCTGTGAGCTTATGACCATGGACTTGTTCAATCACAGGGCCTCCTGCTATTGGAGCCGTGTCTGGAACATGGGCAAACTGGAGAACTGCTGGGCATGAAGACACACACACTTGCTTTTGATCTTCTGGACTGCACTGTACACGCAGGAGTGGGGTTCAGGGAGTCCTAAAGTCGAAAGTGCCGCCATTTGCCCATTCTGGCAACAAGATATGAGGCGGCCACCCAGGAGCGCGAGGTTGGTGGATGTGTATGCGACAAAACGGAAAGACGGAAGAGACAGAGGGGGCAAATTCCGAATTTGTCTACAGGAGGAAGGTGGCCTCTAGCTAGTCAGAGACCCATAGAGACGACGTTGCAAGAACAGGAGCCTGAGGCAGAGCTGATGGCGTGCTGGGGCATGACTGAGACTCTCTTGCTGGATGCATGAATCATTACTACAAGAGCATATCTCTGTGTTCTGGCACAGCGGAGGGGTCAAGAAAGGCTGGAAGCAGTATCCGAACTGGAACGTGAAAACAAACAGTGGAGAAAACCCAGCATCCTTTCAGTCATCCGGACCAGATGTCTGTCTCCAAACACCAGAAAAGACGACTCCCAAGACTACCAGTGGCATACTGTTCCATGAGGGGCCGGGCACCCCCACTTTCAGGAAGCCACCTTAGTTCCCTTCACCTCCTGGGACAAGCAGCTTACCCTTTTTCACATTCCTGTCTTACTCAGTATCCATCTTGGCTATAATGTCCGTATCAGAAGTACCTGCCTGGGTCATGTCCTCTGCCCTCTGCCCTCTTTAAGACTTCCTATCTTAGAACAGCACCTACCAGTGCTGGCCTGGACACATCTGGCTCAGTACACAGCTGCTCAGACCAGCTCAAGACATACTCCAGTGTCCTCCAGGAACTGTGTCACAGAAAAAAAAACCAAACCCCACCTAGAAGCATTTTCCTTCCTTGAGCTTAAGCAATGCCTCCTCTCCCGTGCCCAGAACCTCAGATCTTCCTGCTCATGCTGTCACAACATCACACGGCATGGCTTGCTGCGCCCCCCCATGTCCCCCAACTTCTCCTGCCTTTCTTACACCCTGGACCTAGGTGATGTTCCTCTCTTTCCTCCAAGCAGCCTGTCAGGTGTCAACGAATCAAAACTATAGACCTGAGTGAGCCTGGAAGAAGGAAGGGTAAAACAGGGGCAGGTAACCATAGGTTTTCTTTAGGTCTAAAAGCACATGGGGTTAGTCTGCATAGATTTCCTTTCTGTTTGGATTTTTGGTGTCATATCTACACCAGGCACCAGCATGCAGAGAAGTTGGCAAACACCTGATATATGTATGGACGCAGGGACCTGGGAGACTTACACTAAGGGCCGGAAGGACAAGAAACAGAAAAAAGGCAGGATCCTCTGGTCTCCGTGGTCCAGATGGCATGATGCCAATGGTCACGTCAGGCCTGGGTTCATGTTCTTCTCTATCTGAGCATCTCTGGGACTTAGGCAAATGACCATGCCTCTCCAAGCTCCTGCTCTTTCTTCTCGAAATTGAGAATCCAAGCATTCTCCATCTGAGAATTGTTCATGGGATTATGCGCACAAAGCACTTAGCACAAAACCTAGCACTGGGCAGACGTTCAATAAAGAGAAGTTATTTCTGGTTGTAGAAATGATGTTTCATCTGCAAGGATGATCCCTACGGTGACAAGGGCAGGATCTCCATGGTGACAGAAATGGTCCCCCACCAGGCCCACCCGTGCAGCTGGCAGAATCCTGAAATGCTCAGAAAAATTCTTTCCAATGCACACAGCTGATTCGAATCCGGGGAGGAGAGCAATTCACTTCCACAAGGTGGCAGCCCAATTGGGTACCTTCCATAACCCAAAATTCAATCCCAATCCCAGGTCAAGAATTCCATCAGCTAGAAAGCCAGTTAGAATCTTGGCTAAACACAGCTATTTTGGTTATTCATGCGATAAGCCTCAATCACATTGGGCAAGGAGCAGGGATAATAGTGGATAGATATTAATCCACCTGGCATTCTGGTTGTGAATCTATACATGAGTTCATGTTCCCGTAACAGATCAAAAGTAGTACATCCTGGAGGCAGGAGAAGATGGACAAAAGAGGAAACAACAGGTATCAATACACTGAGGAGCCCTGCTGGGTCTCAGCTCCACTTTACCAGGACAGAGAAGGAAGAGCTAACGGGAGTCTGCAATAAGGTCTGTGACTACACAAGTTTGTCTCTTATGGGAAGAGAAGGCTTGGTGCTACAGCACCCCATCCTTCATTCATAGGCAAGAAATGAAGGAGAAAAGGCGGGGGGGGCAGCAGGACCTGTGAGGCTCAGGATGGGAATCAGAAGGTAAGCAGAATAGGGAAATCCATTTGAAGATCCATTTAGAGCCAGGGCTGATGTCACATACCTGTTATACTTGGTAGGCTGAGGCCAGAGACTCACAAATTTGGTGGTCTACCTAGGCTACTTTGAATGACAGCCTGGGCAACTCCATGACCCCTTGTCTCATATAAAAATAGGGGTAAGTAGAAGAGCCTCTGCCTAGAATCCCCCAGTGAGGGGCTGGGGTGTGGCTCAATGGTAGAGCCCTGGCCTAGAATCCCACAGTGAGGGGCTGGGGCGTGGCTCAGTGGTAGAGCACCTGCCTAGAATCCCCCATTGGGGGGCTGGAGGTTTAGCTTACTGTTAGAAAGCTTGCCTACTGTTTCCAAAGGCCCTGTATTCAGTCAATGATGGAATGAAAAACTCGTGAACAACAGCCAAATATCTTGGCATCCTGGCTTCTCCACCTCCCTGCCTTCCAGCCTCAGTTTTCCTATCTGTAAAAGGGGAGTGATGACATGACCTTTTCCTAGGCAGGAAGGTGTTCTGTATGCTCCTTTCCATAGGCTATGCCTTGGCCCTTTTGCGCCCCCTAGTTTTGAACTGAAGAAATCACCAGATCCCAGCTGAATTCAGAGAAAGAAGAAGAAATTCACAAGGGACAGACCTGGAGAACTGTGTCCACTGACAACGTGAACCGCTGAGTTAAAATGAACGAATGCTGAATATAACTTTCAAATCATTTCTTCAGATGTGCAGATGCAGTGAGGGCGGTCCCCCGATGGATGGCTCACACCAGAACTTTCTACAGGACAGAATGTTTTGTTGTGCTGGCTATCCATGGGCCTGCCCCAGCACCTCTTAAGTCCCCTGAGCCTGATGCCCCATCCTGCCAGGTCCCCTCCTGGCCCCATCACAGACATCTTCCTTTAAGAAACTTCTCTACTTATGGTGGTGTCAGGACCCTTCTGAGAAGCTCGCACAAGGCAACAAAGGTAACAACCTGAACTGTCTCACGGCCTGGGGGGCGGAGGGGGGCGTGTCCCAGCCTGAATCGGTTATAAATTACTCCCTTGTCTGTCCTGTCTCTTTCCTTCTGATGGCTTCAAAAGAGAAAGTGTCCAGTGGGCACCAGCATTCTTTAACACTGCCCCAACACTTCTAATCTTTCAGATGAGAGATCTAGTGTCCGATACCGGCTGTAGGCAGGCGGCAGAATCCAGCTCGAATTTAATGACATTGTTTGATTTCCCCACATTTATTTTTATGGTTATTTTCTCTTTATGGCGAGTGATTCTGGGTCTTCATTTGCAGGAGCGACACACTTTCCTTTTAAAAATAATTTATTTGAGTTAAAACGTGTGTAAATAATAACATTCAGGCAGTATGTGTGGTATGAAGATACGTTAAACGGCATGGCAGGTGTGGGATACAGGGTGCTGTGCCTGGCTCTAGGCAAATCACAATCCCAGAGGATTCTGGGAAGAATCCCTCGAGAGGGAGGATCTTGGTCTCCTAGTTAATAAGCAGGATTTGCTAGTAGGATTTCCAACACTCAGACTTCTATGGGAATTTGGGCAGCTTCCTTAAGAAAAGCTCTGAACTGCCAGTTTGGGAGGTAGCCGTTATGAAGCTTTGATATGGATAAAGACGCTAATAAAAATGTAAAATTTGCATTGAGCCATTATCATTAAAGACAGGATAATTCATCTCCAATACCCTGCT
>LOJH01000840.1:53644-55062 GCA_001685095.1 Ellobius talpinus
AGTATCATGAATAAAAGAACAAAAAATCCCTCCACTTTCTCAAATGGCGCCTATTATTTTTATCCCTTTATCAAAAACAATGCAAAACAATTATGATAAAAGGTGGTGTCAACATGTAAAACAATTATGTCATAATCCCAACTACGGCTTAGAAACTTCGAAGGAAGTTGACTCAATAGAAGCATCTTAACTCTCCATCTCCAGATGATAAAAAACCTCCATTATCAGGAGGAAAGGATGTGGTGATCCGGGCTGGGGCAAGCACCTACTCCCAGGAGCAGCCTGAGGCTCACCAGCTAGACCTGCAACCCAAAGCCAGCCTGGTGCAACAGCTCAGCACCCCTAAGGAGTTCCACACTGAAGACCGGAGATGCTGCTTGGCCTGGGTGTGTCCATCAGGATCTAAAGCGTCATCAAGACTGTATCCTGTGAAAAAGCCAAACCTTTCACTCCCTGTGAAAAGGAAAGAAAAGAAAAGAAAAGAGACCCAAAAAGACTCTAGTAAACTCTGGGTCGCCACCTGACAACATAGCAACAGCCGCAAAAACAAGCAGGCTATGAATAGCAGCTGCCAAGAGTATGTACGTGGCTTCAGAAAAAGAATGTTATAAACACAGAAGCCTTCGAAGCTGAAAATGCAGGAGGCCATTTCTTCTTTAAGAATTTTGCCCACATGTCATTGTTTCCAGTAAGTAAAACTTCCCTCAGAAATTTATAATTATTTTTTAAATTCCTATTAGTATCACAATGTGGGCTACAAATAATTAAAGCACATTAAAGGAAACAGCGAAACCTTGCATGAGCATCTCCAAAGGTCACCTGAAACAGCTCATTTTTTTTCCTCCCCAAGGCAAGGTTTCTTTAGGTAAAACAACCTCTGCCTTCCTGTGCCCAGATTATCAGGATTATGGGCATGCATCACCACACCCAGCTTTGAATCCAGCTTTCTACTCCGGTTGCTAAACCCTATTTGCTGGAGTGGGAACGCTGGCTTCGTTAACTAGCTGACGTATGTGGGCTCCAAAGTCACGGCCCCAGAGACTGTAGAGATCTGTCCCTTGCATTCCTCTTCTTTGCAAAGCCAACAGCTGAAAGAGGAGGCAGGAGGACGTTTTTACTGACCACCCCCACTACACTATGACATAATTTTATGGCGTGGCTCAAAGATCGGAGCTGAAAGCTAGCCATGTAAGCTCCAAGGGACAGATGAACAGGCAGTGCCCTGAAACAATGCTTATGTAACACAGGGTACATAGATGTATGGAACCTGTCCCCGGGGTGTGCCTCTCTGTAATCCCAGCTCAAATTCAAGGCCTGTCAGGCATTCCAGTAAGATCCAGGAAGGGAGGGAGGAAGGAGAGAGGGAGGGAAAAGGAGGGAGGGAGGGAGTAATGGAGGGAAGGAGGGAGGAAGGGAGG
>LOJH01000841.1:0-11956 GCA_001685095.1 Ellobius talpinus
GCCTCATGCTAGGCAAGCACTGTCCCTCTGCCTGCATCCTAGGTCAGCATATGCATTCTGTTTTTATACCTACTTGTGTGTCTTCATAAGACAAATGAAGACCGGAAGCAGCTAATAGATCCAAAACATACATATATACCAATGGAAATGATAACTTGAGGATATAAACATACAAAGGGGTCTGGTCTAAAGCCAATGAGCTATGGGAAAGGAATTTGGATACACATGGGGAGATGGTGAAGGGGAAGGGCCACACATCTTAGGCTTTGTTTGAAGAAATGACAGTGCTCCAAAATCCAATAACTTGTTTAAGGTCGTCCAATTGGCCATGCATTGGAACTAAGATTTAAACCCAAACGATGGGGACTTTGAATGTGGCTCCTCGAGTATAGCACCTGCTACACAAGTATGAAGACCAAAGTTTGGATCCTCAGATTTTGTGGGGGGAAAGAAAACCCAGGTAGGCATGGTAGCCTGCCTATAATCCCAGAGTGTGGGAGTCAGAGACAGGAAATCCCCTGAGCAAACTGGATAGATACCCTGACTAGCTCAGACAGTTCTAGATTCAGCCAGAGACCCTCTCTCAATATATAACATGGAGGACAAAGAAGAAAGACATCCAGAGTCAACCTCAGGCATCCACATGTGTTCACACACATATATGTACACCTGCATGTATGTGTTCACACATGCAGAAGCATACATATATGCACACTACAAAGAGAAAGCCAAGCAATAGCACAGTAGGGCATATGGCCTTAATCACTTAACTATATTTTATTTAATCTTGCAGGGTCAATAAGAAATAATTTTTCTGGGTGGTGGTGTCATACACCCTTAGTTACAGCACTTGGGAGGCAGAGGCAGGTGGATCTCAGTGAGTTCAAGGGCAGCCTGATCTATAAAATGAGTTCCAGGACAGCCAGGACTGTTACACAGAGAAACCCTGTCAAAAAAAAGGAAAAAGAAAGAAAGAAAATTAAATAATTTTATCAAATTTTCATAGGGTAACCACATAATAAGGTATATACAAACCTAGCCAAGGGGAAAGAGGGTGAGAGGTTGGTGGGCTTGTCACCAGTGTTGACCCACTGACCTAAAACCATGAGTAACATGCACTGTGTGTCTTATTCTGATCAAATATAATTCTTGTTCTTTAAAAATTACTCATTCTTCCACATGTGATGTCAAAACCAAAACCACAAGGAGCTTATTTAGAAGATGAGTCACCCTGGAGGGACTGTTGGGGCAACAGAAGGGGGGGATGTTATATACCAGAGTCATGCAGTACCCTAGTCTAAGGGACACAGGGGTTCTACCCAGTGTCTACTAGTAGATCTGAACCAGGGGTGGGATTGTTCCATTGAGAGACAGACCTCTTGGTATTTAAAAAAGATGGTCCCAGAGCCTTGGGAAACAGTGCCTCCTAATAATCAAACAGCCCGTGAGTAGTGCAGGCAAAACGGTCAAAAGTTGGGTCAAATGGTTGCTCCTAGTCTGCTGTAGATTTGTAGGCTTTTGGTCCATAGGCCAACTGCTGCCTTGTAGATTAGATTGCCTCTCTGTAGCTTATTGGAATTCCTGACATCCTCGGCCCAGATGAGTAAACAGAAAGCTTCATCCCTGCCCTCGTGTGGCTCCCCAGCTCCAGGATCAAGGTGAATAAATTCTGTTTGTTATCTATTTGTTGGTATTTCTTTGTTGTGTACTTACTGAGCTCAACGAATTTCGTGGGAAGAATATAAAACTGAGCTACCCAAGGTTTCTGCATTCACAAAATCCACAACTGTCAGGGGAGATGATGTAGATAGAAAAGGAAAGTGTGCTGTCTTAAGGAATGCAGTCATGATGTCAGCTTGGAAAATGATAACACTTGCTGGTTATCGGTGAGAATGTGGGAAACCCTACACTTACACACTGCTGGTGGGAGCATGTGTGGGCACTACCACTGTGGGGGATCATTTCCTACATCCAGTCAGTGCCCAGCTATGCTTCAGGAGTCTCATTTCTGGACACTTCTAGAGACTTCATATACACAAGGAAGCAAACAAAAGAGTGTTTGTTGCAACAGGAAAAAAACAAAAACTAACCAAACATGGGAACAAATAGCTGTCTCTCATGGAGGAATTAAATCATATATTGTGACTCCTTCATAAACAAGAATACTTTATGATTTAAAATATGTGAGGAATTCAGATAGGTTCTGATAAGATATGGAAAGAGAATGAGTAAGATGAGCTATGCTAGCGGAAGAGGGACAGCAAGCAGTACGTGTCTCAGCAGAGCATGTGTCTAGCTCCGGGTCAGAAAAGCCTACGCAGAAGGTAGGGGAGAGCTGGGAAGAGTCCACAAGATCGGGAGGCCTGTCTGCTGGGAGAAGAGTGGATGTAAAAAAATTCACTGGGTTTTACAGCTGAAAGCAGCAACTAGTCTTATCACCTCTTTACGGATGAGAAAACCGAGGCCCAGGCACTTAGGACATTTACCACAGTCCTGAAGGGAGTTAGTGACAGACAAATAAATGAGCTTTAGTCCTGTTTCCATGGTCATTCAGAATGGGTCCTTCCTGAGACAAATGGAATGGGTTTCATTCCCAAGGAGAGGTGTAGCAAGGCAGGTGACAGGCCAAGAGGAAGTGGGAAGGCAATTTTAGCTGGTGGCAAGAGCCTGAGTCAAATCTGAGTCTGTACCCAGGCTCTGCTAATTATTGTTTAATTGATTTGACCTTACAAGTGATTAGCTTTTCTGTCTCAAGTTTCCCTTTCCTGGGTGAGTTTAAGGATTAAATTAGCTAAATAGCTGCTCCTAACAGTGGCTGTTTCTGAGACTATCGTAATAAAATTTCACCTCTGTCTATCTTAAAGAACACCCTTGTCAGCACCCGGTCCCTTTTCATATGACTCTTCCCAAGGCAGCCAAGTACCTTTCTCCAGCTCCCAGATTAGTGGGTTTCTAGGACAATTTAAGCCCAGCTGAAGTGACCCGAGGCCGTAGCTGTTGAAGAATTAGAGTTGAGGGTGGACACCTGGAGAAACAGATGCAGCTGCCAGGCTTCCCACCGGCAATAAAATATTGTGACTGCACAGATGCAGACACACACACACACACACACACACACACCAGTAACCTTTGCAGGTATAGAAATGAAAATCCTACTAAACGCTCATGGAATATTAAATTAGATTTTATTTTTTAAAAGAGAGGGTCTCATTATGTAGCCTTGATTGGCCAGAACTCACTATGTAGACCAGGCTAGTCTTAACTCACAGAGACTGATCTGCCTGTGCCTCTGCCTCCGAAGTCCTGGGAGGAAAGGGCACATAGCACTATGCTTGGCTAATAGTTTTCCAGTATATATTTTTTATAATTATATTTTATTTTTATTTTTTTAACATGTGTGTATGTGTGTGAGGGGTGTGGCATATGTGATGCTGGTGCCCAAAGAAGACAGAATCCCGAGATCGCCCTGGAACTGGAGTTCCAGGTAGTTGTGAGCCAAACTCCTAGCTGAACTGGGAATTGTACTCAGGTTTGCTGGGAGAGCGATGCCGGTGCTTTGCATCCAAGTCATCTCTCCATCCTATGGTGGTCTAAACACACCTACGCCGTCACTCCCACCATGGTTTGGATTCCTCCAAAGCAACCCCTCTGGGAGACAAAAAACATGTATTCTAGCCAGACTGCTGCTTAGATGGAAAGGATAATTGCCTTCAGACCTGTTGTAAGTGCATTATTTGAATTTCTGTGACTTCTCAGAAGATTGGGAATTTGAAACCTAGGAATCCAGAGATTTCCTTCATAAACTGCTCTGTGCATTCTCTGTGTGTTTTAGCAGAGTTTTGACACCCAGAGAATAATTGAGAATTGTTGTTTTCGGAGTAAATTGGGACTTAAAGGAAACAGTCCCTCTGGGAATCAAATCAAAATGTTGGTCTACATTATAATGTGAGGTCCAAAGCATGATGTGACCATAAGTGGGTGAGAACTTTTTTTTTTAAAGACAGGGTCTCATAATTGAATGCTCTGTTTCCACTCAGCCTCTGCGGACTTTAAGCCCGTTGACTGTAAATATGTAGAAAAACAATTCAATTAATCATCCCTCTGCTTTATCCTCTTCCTCAACACGCCATCGGTTTGAGAACTTGCTATTTCTCTCACAGTCACACACACTTTATCCAGTAGTCCACTGGGCTATATTTTCATGCCTCTTCTGCTCTGACTTTGTGGACCCTATTCCCCCTCTGCTTTTATCAGGGTGATAACCTGATGGACGGTGGGAGGGGCCATCGGAGACCTGGTATGGGGCTTCACCCCATTTGTAGATGAATGCCCCCCAAGGAACACTCCTCTGGTCCTTTTCTGCCACTTCTATACCCATACCCATCTCTTGTGATAAGTTTCCACCGTCAGCTAAATCCTCCAGGCAGCTGTCAGCAGAAAGCTGCAGCTCCTCCCGCAGATCAGGTTCAGTTCTGTGACCCTGGTTTTTAAAAGAAGCAAGAAAGAAACTTCCAGTTCTAAATCTAATTTCCAGGGGAAGGTTGGCTCTGCTGGATCAGTCCTGGGACAGCCAAGGCTTGGGTTCTTGACTCCTGGAGGTAACCGCGGTAATGACAGGAAGTCACAAGATTAGATCCATCGACAATTCCAAAAAGGATGAACTACCAAAGAGGATATCTCAACCACCCTGGTCCCTGATTAGCTGGGGCAGAGGACTGGAATAAAATTAGGCTGCTCCTTTTGCCTTGGAAGTTTCACTAGGGCTGACACACCATAACCCTGATCTAGAGAGTCTTTTTTGGGTTTGAGTACTTAGCATTAATACAAAGGGCTCAGCTGATAGGGTGCTTACCTAGCATGAACGGGGCCTTGGATTCAATTCCCAGAACTGTATATAGAAATGGTGGTGCAAGCTCAAATCCTCAGCATTTGGGAGGTGAAGGTGGGCTGATTCAAAGCTCCAGGTCATCTTTAGCTACATAGATTGAGGGCATCTTGGGCTACATGAGGCCCTGTCTCTAAAAGAAACGAATCACTATCACAGCAAATAACTGTTCAATATAGTCCACATATTGTGAGAAAGACAGTCAGTTATTTCTTCTTAAGACCATTCTTTTGCTCGGCTGGTCTTCTGTATTAGGGCTTCAGTCCACACCCCCACTGTCATAGCTTATCACGGGGCTTCCTGCTGTACTCTCCTACTCATTTCTACCAGACACACTCTGTCTAAAATATCTGACCTTGTCATTTCCTGATCAGAATCTTCTCAGTGAATCCCCAGGCTTAGGAAGCAGAGTTCAAACTCCTGAACTTGGTGTTGAAGGCCCTGTGGAGGGAGAATAATCTTTATTTCCCAGGGAGATAGCACGTACATCTACAGTCCGTGGGGTGGTGTTGGTACTTGGTCTCCGGCTCACCCGCTGTGAAACTTTCCTCATTAGCCACACCTGTGGTAGTAATAACACCTACCTCCTGTGGTTGTTGTAAAGATTAAATGTGATAGCATATTCCAAGCTTCCTGGCTGGTCCCTGACACAAAAGAGGAAGAGCTCCGAGCTGTCTGACTCTCATCAGTGTGGCTTTCCAACTTTATCTCCCCACTTCAGTCGCAACTACATTAATAGAAACTTCAAGATCCTTGTTCCTGCCTTCTTGCTCCACCCATAGGCTCAGACAACCACTCTGCTCCCTTGTCAGCTCCTTGAAGTTGAGTGTGTGTGCGTACATGCATGTGTGTGTGTGTGCGTGTGTGTGTGCGTGTGTTTGTGCGTCTGTGTGCATGTATGTGCATGCATGCACAGAATGCATGTGCAGGCCAGAGGGTAATTTACAGAAGTCATTTCCCTCCTTCCACTATATGAGTTCTGGGGATCAGACTGGGAAGGCTTGGTGGCAAGTGCCTTGATCCATGGAGCTGTCTTGCCAAACCCCAAACTGCTTTTCTTGTCTTCATTGCCCCCAAATTATATACATCCTTCAAGGCCCAGCTGTAATGACACCTGTCTCATGAAATACTTTCTGCCCCATTAACTAGTCTTCCACGAAGGCTCTCCTTCCTCTGATATCTTCAGATATACCCAGCACCTCTAATAGTTATAAATGATCTATTTGAATGCTCATACCATTTTGTTAAAAATGTACCATCTATTTTAGCTCATCTTTTATTATTTTAACCATGCTTGCTAATTTTTTGGCGTGTATATGGTATACATGCATTGCGACAGCTGTGCTCATTTGTGTGAGCACGTGTGGGGGTCAGAGGACAACTTTTGGGAGTCAGTTCTCACCGTGTACCGTGTGGGTCTGGAGGATTGAACTGAAGTTGTCAAACTCAGTCACAAGCCCCCTTACCTGCTGAACTGATCAAACTACCTTTTTTGGAGGGGTTCCCTCACTGAGCCTCGAGTTTACCCTTTCAGCTAGGGATCCACCCATCTCCTGCACAGTTTCAAATGCACACCCAGGTGCCCAGATTTCCCATGGTTGCCAAGGATCTGAGTTTGGGTCCTCATGCTGGTGTAGAGTCTGAGGGTTTCTATTGCTGTGAAGAGACACCATGACCATGGAAACTCTTACAAAGGAAAACATTTAATTTGCACTGGCCTACAGATCAGTAGTGCATTGTTGTCTTGGTAGGAAGCATGGTGGCATGCAGACAGACATGGTGCTGGAGAGGTAGCTGAGAGTTCTATATCTGGATCCACAGGCGGCAGGGAGCAACAGTGATACACTGGCCAGGCTTGTGTTTCTGAATCCTCAAAGCCCACCCCACAGTGACACACCTCCAACAAGGCCACACCTACTCCAGCAAGGCCACACCTACTCCAACAAGGCCATACCTCCTAATAATGCCACTCCCTATGGGCCTGGGGGGGTGCATTTTTTTCAAACCACCACGTGTAGCAAGCACTTCACTCACTGAGCTGCTCCCCAGCCCCATTATTATTTATTTTTAGTGTTATATATGCACATGTGCAAGTGTGTGTGCGTGTGTGTATGTGTGTGTATGTGTGTATGTTTATTTGAGTGAGGATACATGTGTGTGCTTGTGCCAGGGAGCCTACAGACCAGAGGTCAGCCTTGGGCATTGTTCCTCAGGTATTGTCCACTTTGTTTTTGAGAAAAAACTGGGATTCAAGTTCAGCATCTAGAGGCTGTTTATTTGTGTACACTCTGTAGCCAGCTTCAGCTGTCAGTCAGCTTCAGGACTCACTCATACAAAGCAGTTGGATCTGCCAAAAACTTTGAAGATGACCCCATTCATCCACCTATACACATTTAAAAAACTAACATCCTAAGATATCAAGCGATTAGTTTAACGTTGTTTTACCAAAGAATACAAACTGATCGCCGACTATTTTGCCAGGTCCCAGAAACAAAACAAATAAAGGCTCTGTGCTTGTGGACTGTGCAATTTATTGAGGAAGACTGGTGTTGGATGGACACTATAAAGAGGAAAGTAGTAGTGACGGATCCAACCGGCTTTGGGGTTAGAGAGAAACTCTAGCAATGAGTTGTTCAAGAACGCAAAGACAATCCATCCAAAAGGTAAGTGTGGGGCCTTTAATGTTGATCTCCAAATGCTTTCATGTGTCAGTCATCTCTTTATCTCCCGCGAGACCTGGTGATGAGACCGCGAAATTGTTGTAATGGCAGCACATGCCTCCACGGCCCTGCAGAGGAGAGCACGTGCTCAGAGGCAGACGGCAAAGTGCAGCCTGGGGAGGACGCCGCGGGGCTCTCCTCCTGGCTCCGCAGCTAAAGTAGAGAACATCAGCCTTTCGGAAGCTAGGAAAGGGAGGCTGAGACTAGGTCCCAGGAGGGCAAGGAACTCTCAGGCAAAAGACTGTAGACTCTGGGAGTATGGCTAGGGTAAGAGCAAAGGATCGCAGAGGAAACGATTTAACTACTAGGGGTCCCAGAGCTGGGCCTTACTTTCCCAGCGTACTGAGAACATATGAAGGAAACATGGCTCTTCCTTAGAACTGTCATAGGTTTCGCTCCTGGTGAATTATTTGGCACTTTGTGGTGTTTCTTTCAAGTTTGTGTGACTGGGTTCTCTCTGACGTCTGGAAGGTAAAGAAATGGATCCATATCTGATGTGAAGGAAGTCAGAGCCAGGGCTGTAGCTCAGTGGCAGAGCACTTGTCTAGTGTGTGTGAGGCCCTGGGTTCAACCCCTCCCCTCAGCACCAGAAAGGCAAGAGGAAGCTAGAGAAGTGTCCCATCAATAAAGACAGTCTTTATACTTCGGATGTCTCCAGTTAACCATGAAACAAAACGAAAGGGCTGGCCAAACACATTCTCAGTGGGATCATTTCCAAAGGCACCTGCGTATCTAGACAGACAAGATTTCCTGGTTTCCTTCCTTTTTTATTTATTTTACATTTACTAAATACACCAGTAATAGACAGTCCTCAGATTTTGCCTAACATATAGATGTGACCAGTGTCTTGCATTCTTCCCTGTCCTTTCCTGTAAGTTGTTGACATGGTCCCACCACTGCCAAGTGATTCTGCCTTCCTCTCCCTGGCATGAGACTGTGTGCTAGGACTTTCTCAGCCAGTCAGTGCCTTGGGAGACAACGCAATTCTACACTTGGAGCAACTCACTGCGCTCTTCCAGGACCACAGAAACAGCCCCACTGGGCCTCTGAATGGATGGGCAGGTGCAACCCAGCCACAGCCAGCTTCCAGCTGCCAGCATCTGGCTGATAAATGCATGCCTATGTTGTAAGAAATCGGTATTTCTTACAGCTGAGTGATAAATATCAACAAGAATGTATTAAGAATAGGCCTCCCCTGGAGTTTTGCCTCCAGTGGGTGAGATTTCTCAAAAAGCTACTTTTTGAGCTGGTCATTGCAGCATGACGTTGCAAGCAGATGGCTTGGACATGAAAGGAGACTGACTTGAGTAAATGGGTAGCATTCGAGGTGTGAGGCAGACACCCAGGGCAACACATTTATGGAAATTACACATCTTTGTGTTAGTTTTTGTCTTCATCTTACCCTTGGAGCTCATTCTCTCAGAAGAATGGTGGCCCTTTGAAATAACAGAATTACTGAGAAAAGGGATTGTTTTTAATATTTGGTGTTCTTTCAAAGCACTCTACCCCCCAAATAAACCCCTCAAAGAGCTGCCCGGTGCCACAGACACCAACAGGTTTTCTTGTTGGGTTTGTTTTGATTGGTTTTGTGCTCTGGTCCAACCTAGAACTCTGACATGCTCAGGGCATGCTCTACCACTGAGCTACACCCCAACCCAGGCTTTTGTGGTTTGTGTCTGAAAACACGATACTAGATCTTCTTGTGATAAAACTGGACGTGGAGCAAATCTAGAGAAACTTTCCATCTGGAAGGGCAGTCTAACTTAGCCAGGCTTTCTGCACAATCTCCCAAACCTTGAAGGGATTGACAGGCACCAGGAATGGAATGAGTATTTTCTTGCCAAACCAGCCGACCTGCATCTCCAGCTACTCATTAATTAGGCCACCATTTTGGACTTTGATGTTGCAGTTTTCAAAAGCAAACACTGCCTTTGTTCAAAACCCCAAACTCTAACCTCATAATGCGCTTGTGACTCTGAGAATCAGCTTCCCCCATTCTTTCTCAAATGTTAGGCCAGATAAAGAGCCCGGAGCAGCACTTTCGTCATCATGTATCCCTGACTCACATACCCAGAATAATTCCTCACAGCCTAGAGCACAAATACCGCTCTGCTGCTTATCATCAAGGTCCTCAGCAAACAGAAGCCAAATCCACCCTGAGCTGCTGCCCCCAAAGTCCCCTGCTCCACATTAGTGCTCTCTGAACTGTCCCCAGCTATAACCTGTGCTCTCCTGCTGGCTCACATCGGCTCCTCGGAGGAGAGATGGGTTCCTTGTCCACATGTTCCCCACCTTTAGAGCCCCCTCTCACAGTTCACCATGAAGCTATCTCTGATGACCCAGTGAGCAGGGGTCCTGGCCTATCCCTGCTGTACCTGACATGAGGCTGCAGAGAGCCCATTGTCTGCCTGAAAGAAGTCAAAGAGGAGCTGGAGAGGTGGTCCAGCTGCTAAGGGCTAGACTCACAACCAAAAAGAAGTTAAAAAATAAAGAAAAAAAAACCCACCCTGTAATTTGTGGGGTTTGTTCCCTTAGGGGCTGTAGCTTGAGCTAAATGTAAAGACTACTCATGGCTTTCCAGCCTCTTCTGTAGGTCCAGATTCAGCCCCCAATTGCTAAGAAGCTGTTCATTTATTTAGAATTAGAGATAAATCCAAACACCCAAAGCACCTCTCTAAAGTATTGAACTCAAATCCTTTGAGAATCCAGAGCCCCATTCAAAGTTCTGAGTCCTCAGGACACGTGGAGAGAAAGCCCTGTAAGACAGGGTATGTGATAGGAAATCCATAAACCATAATGCCATTTTTAATCTAGTCGCTGTTAAACTTTCTTTCATTGGTTCTTGAATGCTATTTCTTTTTGTTTGTTTGTGTTTGTTTGTTTGAAACAGGATTTCTCTGTGTAGTGCTGGCAATCCTGGAACTCACTCTGTAGACCAGGCTGGCCTTGAACTCAGAGATCCATCTGCCTCTGCCTCCAGAATGTTGGAGTTAAAGGTGTGAACCACCACTGCCTGGCTTTGAATACTATTTCTTAAAAAGGTTTTGATGCAGAATTTAAATGTGCAGAACTGTAATGAATTTCTTTTGATTATTCAGGGATGTGAGTCAGACACACCGCTGGTGGGGTTAGTCGCTCCACAGTCCCCATACCATGTCCTAAGGTGATCCTTGTTCTCTGGATCTTCAAACACAGTTTATTACTGCTGTAGTCCCCACTAGAGCCAGCGCTGCTACCCAGTGTATGTGACAAGTGGTTGTTCCCCAGCCCATCTCCAAACACCAGGTAGGTATCCCACCTCAGCTGCAGCTAAGCAGAGTGTCGTTACCAACAGAAAGAGGCAGATGTGGCTCAATTCAAACTCCTCCTGGATGCAAAGGGCCTGATGCTTCAACAAAGAATAAAAGGTGTGTGTGTGTGTGTGTGTGTGTGTTTGCGCGCATGTGTGCATGTGTGTGTGCACATGTGTGCCTGTGTGTGTGTGTGCACGCGTGCGCGTGCCCAATATGGTATCTGCAGTGGTGGGAGAGGCCGAATCGCATCTGGATCAGTGCCCACAGCCTCCAACCCAGAGGAGGCAGGCCAGCAGAAGGAGGTGCTCCACAGATAGCAAGCACCTTGGAAAATAGGATTGGATTCTCTGGCAGTATTTTATCTTTACTACCGCTTCGAGCCTGGGGCTGCTGGCTGATTGAAGTATCATTTTAATTAAAACATTTACCTGAAGTGACAGGAGCAGTTTAATGAGAGATTACCAAGACTAAGCCCAGGATTAAAAATGTGTCTGTACCCTGCAATTCTGTCACAACAGGGCTTGCAAGCCTCCCTTCCGTGAGGAAAGCCAAGATCTCAGTAGATGAGAGCGGGGGCCAGTGGTTAACAACACTAGTTGCTCTTGCAAAGGACCCAGGTTTGATTCCCAGAACCCACAAGACAGGTCACAACTGCCTGTAACTTTAGTTCTAGGGGATCCGACACCCTGTCTGGCCTCCATGGGCACCTGAACGCATGTGATGCATATGTATGCACATACATTCATAAACAGCAATACACGTTAATCTAAAAAGATAAAAAACAGATTAGCTAGATATGATCCGAATATACATTAATTGCTAAGAAGATGGGGTTTAAACAGCTGGGCATGGTTCCCAATACTCAGGAGGCAGAGGCAGACAGATCTCACTGAATCTGAGGCCAGCATGAACTACAGAGTAAGTTCCAGGATAGCCAGGGCTATGCAAAGAAACACTATCTCAAAAAAAAGAAAAAAAAGAAAAGAAAAGAAAGAAAAAAAAGAAAAAAAGAGAAAGGAAGGAAGGAAGGAAGGAAGAAAGAAAGAAAGAAAGAAAGA
>LOJH01000841.1:23415-46344 GCA_001685095.1 Ellobius talpinus
CGCGCGCGTGCGCGGCGCGTATGGAGATCAATGGACAGAATGAAAGGCGACAAACGGACAACTGTGGTAGCCCTTGGAGACGTGAGCAACACACTTTCAATAACAGTAAAACAAGATAGAACCAATAAGGAAATGGGGGACTTGAACAGCCCTAATAAACCAATTAACCCTAACAGACAGGCATATAGCACTCCTTCTAATGACTGGAATCAGAAACACTCTCAAGGGTAGAACATGTCAAACACTAGAAAACAAGTCTCAATAAATCTAAAAGGGAAGCAGGGAAATAGGTGGAACTACACAACCAGAGGGCCAAAGCGGGGACATTGAAGTTTATGGATGTGATAGAAGCTGTACTGAGATGGGAAATTCTAGGTAAAACCCACCCTGAAAAAGAGGAAAGCCTTCGGTCAGTAACCTAACTGAATAACTTAAGGGTTTAAGACAGGAAGAACAAAGAGAACTCGAGCTAACAGGAGGAAGAGAATGCTAAACGTCAAAATAAATAGAAACAGAATGAGGAGTGATAAAAAGCATAGGAAATATTAGCAAAACCTAAAGACAGCTCTTGAAAAAGGTTGACAAGACCATTAGTAAGGTGACATGAAAAACCTGAAATAAGTTACATCCGAAGCCATTATTGATGACTTTATGGGGGAAAAGTGGGGGGGGATTGCAAGAGAACATGAGAAATATTTCCACACAAACTGGGTAACCTAGGTAAACTACCAAAAGTGATTCAAGAAGAGATCAACAATCTAAACAGACATAATACGCAGGGTTGAATCACTAATTAAAAAAAACTCCTAGACAAAGAAAGGGCCTGATTCACAGTGGCTATGGTTCCCTGCATGAGGGAGGGCCCGTCAGCACCCTGCCGTGGGTGAGGGAGGGGCTCATGCCTGCATGGATGGCTATTCAGCTAAAGGCTGCTAGAGGAGCCGGAACCACTTTTCTTGAGCAGTATAGCCACTGGCAAATTGTCCATGCTCCAGTAACTAACCCCAAATCCTGTTCCTGTAAACACACTGATCTGTTGAGGATGGATGTCCCCTTGTCTGTCTCCAGGTTCCTATTGTATCTTTATATTTCAGAGATATTTTTGCTAGGTATCTTTTTCTTTCAGCATTAAAACTCATCTGGCTTGTGTGGTTTCTGAAGACAAGTCAGAAGTCTCTCTTTTTCTTTATTATACTGTGTCTCTCTTCCCTGGCTGCTTTGAAATATTCTCTTTATAACTTCCTTTTGGCTAATTGATTACATTATATCTTGATGTCACTTCCTTGGTGTTTCTCTTAGTGGGGATTCAGGGAGCCTTCTGGGTTTTCAGGTTGTAAAGGTATTTTTTTTTAATTTGCTCTGTGATACTACAATGAAATACACTAAACGAAAACAACTTAGGAAGAGAAAGGGTTTATTTCATCTTATGCTTCCAGGTCCCCAGCATCACTGAAGAAAGTCAGGGAAGAAAACACGGAGAAATGCTGCTGCCTGGCCTTGCTTTCTCTGGCAAGCTCAGCCTGCTTTCTTAAGTAGCCTAGGTCTGCTTGCCTAGGGCTAGTGCCTCCCAAAGTGGACAGAGCCACTCCACATCAATCACCAATCAAGACAATTCCCCACAGGCATTCCCATAGGCCAATCTGATGGAGGCAGTTCCTCAACTGATGTTCCCTCTTCTCAGGTGACTCTATTTGTATCTTTGACAATAATAAAACTAACCAGTGCAAGACTCTTGGGTTGTTTCTCCCCTTCCTCCAACTTTTGCAGTAAATTGGCTTTTCTTTCCTTTTTTATTTATTTTTGTTTGGTTATTTTTTGTTTTGTGTTTGAGATCCTCCTGCCTCTACCTCCTCAGTGCTACGATTTTGCAGGTTTACACCTGTATCTTGTATCCTTTATTCACAGTGTTTCTGTCCTTTTTTTCTCTTGGACATTAGACTATATAACATTAGAGATGCTAATATTTACGTTAGACTACTTAATATTAATGTTTGATTACTTAATATTCACATTAGAATGCTTAATATTCATGTTAAGAGTACTTAATATCCATGTAAGGCCACTTCATATTGTCACACAAGCTCCAAAGACTTTCCCTATTTTTCATGTTTTTCATGCTGTTTCCCTTTATTTGTTTGTTTATGTGCGATTTGGAAGAGAGGGGCTTGTGCATGCTAGGAATGTATCCCTAGCCCTATTTGCTGTCCCTAACTTCTAAAGTTACAGCTTTGATTTTCCTGGTCTTATATCGTATCATCTAAAGTGTTATTAGACCTATCCAGTTGGATTTTCCATATCATGTATTGTGTTTTTCAACTCGAGGATGCTCTTTTAGCTCTTTAGCACATCTTCCTCTTCATCTGAAAGGCTTGCGTATGTTTACAGAAACTTCAAGTTCTTGTCTGGCGATTCCATCACCTCCGCCACTTTTAGGGCTGTCTCTGTTGGCTTTTATTGTACTTTTAGGTCATACTTCCTGCTTCTTCAAATCTAGTAATGTTTTATGGGATAGTGGATATTTTGATGTTTTGTCCTCAGTGTATAGATTGTGTATCTTCCTTCAAAGAGTGTTGTGAAGGTTAGCAGGAGCTTCTAAAATACTTTATGATCAGTTTGTTCCTTTCTAGGACTTTAAGATTTTTTTCTTATGTAGCCACAGAACAATCTTTTTTGTTTGTTTGTGTTTTGAGCCAGTTCTGGCTGTCCTAGTACTCACTTTGTAGACCAGAATGGCCTCGAACTCACAGAGATCTACCTGCCTCTGTCTCCCAAGTGCTGGGATTAAAGGCATGCACCACCAATGCCAGGCTTTACCATAGAACAATCTTAATTTATGGATAATTTAATTCAATCTCTCTCTGTCTCTGTCTCTCTCTGTGTGTATGTGTGTGTGTTTGTGTGTGTGTGTTTGTGTATGTGTGTATGCTCAGCCATGCCACTGCCAGGTATAGAGGCCAGAACACAACTTTTGGGAATTGGTTCTCCTCTTTCAGCTTGTATGTGCTGAAGCTCAAACCCAAGGGGTCATACTTATCAACAAGCACCTTTACCCACAGAGCCATCTGGCTGGCCCAAAGTTAGCCCTAGTTTTAAGGCTTGCCTTTCTGAAGTCTCTGATTGAATACCCTGGATATTTAAAGAGGACTGTATTAGTCAGGCTTGGTGACACATGCCTGTAATTCCAAAATTCTGGGAAGCAGAGGCAGGAGGATCAGGATTCAGAGCCAGCCTCAGTTATATAATGAGCTCAAGACCAGCCTTAGCTATGTGACAACCCATTCAACCCATTTCAAAAAACAAACAGAGACGTCTCCTATCATATTTTAGCTCCTTGAACCATCTATCTTAGAACATCTGAGAGCTGTGCTCTTTCCAGAGGGTTTGCCTTTGATAGGGTCATCCTATGGACGTTTGATTTACCACCATTCAGCCACAAACTAAAGAACTCAGACAATAGTTCTGGAACTTCCCTTCCTCATGAAAAGCTCTACCTCACCAGTCTCCTGGAACTCTAATCTCCATCTCCTTGTTCAGTAAGACTTACACACTCTTCACGAATGTTCCACCCACCTCTCTTCCCAGGCAGCAGTTCCTGACAGCCAGGGTAATCATAGGGCTTACTTTGCTTACTGCTGGCCCTGAAGGTCTGTCCCATGGTCCACACAGTCTCACATCTGTCCAATGTTGTTTCATAGGTTTTGCCCAGCTGGAGATTAGATCTGGTAGCAGTAATGCCACCATCCCAGAAAGCAGAACTAGAATCCACTCTCTAGTCTCCTGACCCATGATTGTTTTTGGCTAGGCTCCCACTCCAGGTAAAGCAGGGATGGTGGTGTGAATGAGTGAGATGTGGTCAAATAACTTGCCTTTGGGTCTCCCACAGCTTGGGGAAACTTCCACAGCTTGCCTGAAACATGCCATGTGGGTAGTCTAAATGAAGATCCATTCTTCCCTGAGGCCAGACACACTTCAGAAATTGTCCTTTTACGATGGGCTTTTAATTAATCATTAACACCACCAGAATGCTGCCTTCAATGGCACTGTCATATTCGCTCCAGCTCTTAAAAGGTGATAGGTGTGGAGTAAGTTCCAATACTGCCTGCTTTACTAAAGAACAAACACGAAGTTCCAGTTTGCTCGGTAATATCAGGAATCAGTCTATGCTGTCCAGGACAGGCACATTCGTTGTTTTTTTTTTTATCATTTTACAGAGGGGAGAAATTATACAATTTCTTCACAAAAATCTAAGATTCTGCTTTGGGGATTATGGCCACCTGCCTCTTTTGACTTACAATCAGCACACGTAGGGACGTGGTTACTATTTTGTGTCTCCATGTTTTCTGGTAGATGGCTTTTTCTCTGGGGTCTGTCACGCATTTGATGCTATATCTGAGGGGAAAAAATTAACCATGCAACTGACTTTTTTGGATTCGCCTATACTATGTCTGCTGAGTACCGGGGAAGAGGCCGAAGCAGGTGAGTGAGGGAGACCCTCTATTTTCACGTTCGTCTGCCCTCAGCGTTCCTCAGCCTCTGTGGAATCATTGTTGCTGCAGCTCTCAGAGGGATTTAGTTAGCGGAGGTTGTCCAGGTGTGGGATCAAGCAACTCACAACTGCCTATAACTGCAGCATCAGGGGGATGGGATGTCTCACATGCCCACATATAGGGCCATACCACACACACACACACACACACACACACACACACACACACATTAGAAAATGGATCTTTCTTAAAGAAGACTAGAAACATTTTAAGCTTTAAAAAGTTAAGTCCAGTCCTTTAATTTCAGTGCCTCCTACTGCTTTGACTTTATGAATGGAAAAGGTGGCATGTATCCACTGGCTTAATCTAAGGTGTCAACAATCCCTCTCTGAAGTTATTGAAGTAAGGGGAGTGCCCACAATTACTAAAGATCTTCCGGAGATAAAAGAGCAATTGCATAAACTTCTGGCTCCATGCATCACAATGAGTCAGCTTTTCGCGAAAAGCTCAACTCCATTGGCGGTCCAGCTCCATACATTCTGAGGAATCATTTCTCCTCACATGTAGGTGAGTCACTAGGGAGGCACAGATACACAGGGCCGCAGCAGCCAAGGCTGCCCAGAGATCCACCTCCACCAGGGTTCCCTTTATCCACTTTCTTTTGGATATTTGCTTTTGACCAGAGATGATGCCAAGACAGAATTCTCTCTCCTGGCAGTTAAGTTCCGAGCTTACCAAGGGAGAGACAGGATGGCTGTAGAGGCAAAGAGCTGCCTCAAACTCCTTGTTATTAAACTAAGGCACTTACTTGCTGCCAAGCTTTGACAACCTGAGTTCATTTCCCAGAACCCACATGGTGGAAGGAGAGCACTGACTCCCCAAAGTTCCTCTATATGCATATATGGCATGCGCAGAATGCACATACTCACTCACATGAAATAAGTAAGTAAATAAATGTTTTTAAAAAACGTCTAATTCACCTGGGAGATTGTGTACCTGGTCCTATGCTTATCTATCATGCTCCATAGGGGGCCTGATTAGGAAGGAAGGAAATAGGATATAGAGGCATGGTACCAGGACACCCTGCCAACAGTCCCAGCCTTTGCTGAAGTTGTGCCCATTAACCTCTGCCTTCCATCCACACACAGAGCAAAACTTGGCCCCTCAGAACCATCAGAGGAGGAGTGCAGTCTGGGTAGCCTGGTTTCCTGGATGGTCATGAAGAAGCAGCCAAGCTTATAAAATAGGATCCTTGGCCGGGGTGTGGCTCATGGTAGAGCATGTGTTTAGCCTTCTGGAGGCCCAGAGTTCCATCCCCGGCACCATAACATAAACATTCCAGGAAGGAAATCCTCCTGACATTGTTTTTTTTTTCTCCCTTATAAATAAAGAGTACCATTTTCTTGAAGACATAGTCTAAATTATCGGTTGCAATGAACCACAGTGCAGCAGGACCCTTAAGCAGAGCAAGGCACGTAGACGTCTTTCCCAGCACAGAGTAGTTCCAGACTTCTATTCCTCGTACTTATGTTTTCCTCCTAAGTGCCATTCTCTCTGGTCCTTTTCTCGGAGATACGTTGGGAGTGGTCACATTTTCTGGTTTGGAAGAAGATATTAAATTGAACTAACTTTAAATAAAAAATCCAACTTAAACTGAATGTGGCATAGAAACTGTTATTATCAGATTTCATGTACGGCTTTTATAAATATAAAGTTCATTCGATTGGGAGCACAGACTTCAGGACACCCATTGTCTGCTTAACTCTGTTTTTTCTTTTGTTTTAATTGTTTTTATTGAGCTATATATCCAACTCCCTCCCTTTCTCTTCCCTCCCCTCTACCCTCTCCCAAGCTCCCCAGGCTTCTAATTTACTCAGGTTAACTCTATTTTTCATTTACTTTCTATGGGGACAGAGGACATGTTCTAAATGGTGGGGTTGTCTTGGAGCTAAATTTTTGTTAGTTATGGTTCCATCACTCTGTCATGTCAAAGAGACGACTCCCTCACCATCCATAAAAGTCAGAGGTGGCTCCCTTGCCATACATAAGAGGAATGTATAGATCCCCATATTTCCTCATTATATATAAATATATATATGCATGTATGAAAATGCCATGATGAAACCTATTGCCATACATAATTAATGTATGCTAATAAAACCTTTTCAAAATTGGTGTTTCCATGATATTCCCCCATACAGCCTATACAGAGGGGATATACTGCAAGAACCCCAGTTATTACCCGAAACTTTGGATAGCACTAAACCCTATCTATAAAGTATTTTTCCCTGTACATACCTCCAGCAAAGCCTAATTTATAAATTAATATAAAGATAGTAGCACAAAAAGAGCCTAACAATGATGAATAATAAAATAGAAAATTATATACAGTGACAAAAGTTATATGAATGGAGTATCTCTCTCTCCCTCCTTCCTTACTCCCTCCCTTTCTGTCTTTCTGTACTTTCTTTGACATAGGGCCTCATGTAACACAGGCTAACCTCAAACTAATTCGTAGCTGACAACAATCTCAAACTTTCAATCCTCCTGCATCAGCCTCCTAAGTGCTGGGTTTAAGGGTGTACATCACCATACATGGCCCTTATAACACCTGTACCATTTTACTCAATAGAAGCACCTCTTTTTAAAATAATTTATTTTTATTTTATGTGCATTTGTGTTTTGCCTGCATGTATGTCTGTGTGAAGGCGTCAGATCTTGGAATTACAGACAGTTACTAGCTGCCATGTAGGTGCTGGGAATTGAACCCCGGTCCTCTGGAAGAACAACCAGTGCTCTTAACTGTTGAGCCATTTCTCCAGCCCTCAATGGATGCACTTGACAGCTTTCCCATGATACATCCTAATTGCCAGCATCGATGCTCTTGGGCTTGGGGGCCTCTTAAGTAAAGCAAACACTGCGATCATGTACAACATTCAGGCTGATAACTGGGATGACTACCAAGTGACACACGGGCAGGTAGCATTCACAGCATGGATATGATAGACAAAGAGGTGACTCATGTCTGGGGGGATGGGGTGGAACGGGGAGATTTAAGGTACAACTTAAAACTGAATAATTACTAAACTTCTGGAACTTTCTGTTTCCAGAAAATGTCTTCCTACGTAACTCACATTGGCCCCTTGGACTCCACATTCTCCTACCTAAGTTCCACCTTACAGGTTCACCTGTACACCCTGGCCACATTTAATATTTGGGGGCCACAGTTGGCAGGACAGGTGTCTGAGACTGGAAATCAAACTATGGCTAAATCAGATCACTGTGTCAGCTAATGTTTGTACAAAGAGGCACCATCCCTGACCAGGGTTCTGCCTGCTTATGGCCGTGAAGTATCAAGGGTATTTTATGCTATATAGCCTTGTTTCTTCAGTATTTCTATGTTCCTTTTCATTATCCTGGTTTTTTTATTCTTTTAAACCAAAGATTTGTTTTTAAATTATGAATATATATTATCTCCTTTCTTGGTCTTGGAATTCTCTAGCTAGACTGAGCCTTATATGTTCTCTATTTTCTTTGATTCCAATATCTACCCCACTATTTTGACAGTTGGCTCTGATAACCTCCCTCTGGCATTGATTTCAACTAGAGGTTTCTAGTTCAAAACTATTTAAGTAGTCTGGTTAACCAAGTTGAATATAGGGATTAGAAAAGCCACTGAAGAAAAATCCCAAGCATTCTAATGCAGTGCAAAATTTAATTTAGTTAAATCATTTATAAACAAAAAATGTATCACTGCCCCAAAACAGCACACCATAGACTACTATGACCTGTTTCCCAGATTAGCAGCCACAGAAGGGGGCTTGGACACCAGCCAACCCAGCAGATCATTCTACGGTGCAGAGCCCAGATAGTGAGCTCCCTAGGATATCACACACATGGGGTGGATACAATAGTCTCGAGAGCTGGAATGCACCATCAGATCTCAATAGACTGTTTTACCACGGAAGCACGGAATTCCTTCTCCTTTCTCTCCAAGTCTCTCTGTGAACCCGGAGCGTTTTCTTTGCTCCATTCTTTGGTGACCACAGTTATTCTAACTTTGTTGCCTTTTCAACCTCAAGTGGGTTTCTGGCATTCTTAGTTCCTAATTCAGTTATGCAAACCCTCAGCATAATTTAACCAACACGAGTTAGCCGGGGTGAGAAACTATGTAGACACTTTCATCAATATCAGCTTTTTTTTAATAGCCTGCTAAGACTTTTTTATGAGCTCCAATGGAGTGTACTAGACTAATTATCAGAAGGTGTGCATGTTCCTTTCAGAAGGAACCTTGTAACATTTCTTCTGTGATGTCCTGTAACCTGTGATGGGCTGAAACTCCTTCTGATCTGTAAGTGCAATCTGATACACTTCCTATGAAATAGGCTCCATCTGAATACATTGATTCATTAATGGAGAAAGAGAGAAATATCCAGCTATATATAGAGTGACCATGGGAAGGCATGGGGTGAGCCTTCAACTTGAACGAATCTTAGAATTTCTCAAGGAAGACCAGCGTGGTGCCAAGGAGAGGGAGCAGGGGCCCTGATTTGCTTTTGCAAATATTTTTCTTTCCTATCTCTACTCTTTGTCAATCTCTCTGGAGTCACCGGGCTGACAAGAAATGGACAGTTTCTCTGAGCAAATCATTTTGCCTAGAAATCCTGCAGGACGGGTATGGCTTGACTTCGCTGCAAGTGATAATCTAGCAATGTCGTTATACAAGTTACATGGGACCTGAGGGAGCGTAAAGTTACCTGCTGTGTGGTCATGATATCTTCCCAGGAAAGTGATAAAGAACCCTGGTGTCATGGAGGAGGTGGGGGAGGGGCAAGGGGGCCAATGTTTCCTTTGAACTCTAGCATGACACAGAAGGCTAGAATTCTCCACAGCTGGCCATTTGGGTTAACCTATTCAGAGAAACCCAAATCTTGCCTTGACCTGACTTCTAGCTTCAGTCTCTAGCCACATCGCCAAAGATATCTTTGAATACAAAGATCTGAACTGCAGCAATGTCTCCCTGGCTTCTTATGAAATCTCTTCAGCTGGCTTCTTAAAGAGTGTTCTTATGCTTTAAGTGGGCAAACCCCACTCTGCTTCTTTAATCTACCTGAAGTGAGTAGCCTACTCCAGGAATGACCATGTCCCCATCCTGGACTTGCCAGGTGCTGACAGCTGTCACTCAGACATGTCGGTATCATACTGTTTCCCTGAAATCAGGAAGTCCCATTGAGAAATCCTTGAGCATCTTTCTATGCCAACCTCCCACCTACCCCAGCATCGCCACCACAGATGCTAACCCCCGGCATCCTCTTCTTGGGCACCAGCACTCAGGCTGAGACCTGCTTCCTGACAAAGGTGTTTCCTTCCTATCTGGCACATCCCAGGCAGAAATCACGTTTCATAATGTCTCACTCCTTTTGTTCTCGGATGGCTCCTTGCAGCTTGTGTCCCTGTTAGCACACCTGGGCCAGAGCTGGCTCCCAGAACAAGGGAAGAACTTGCCAGCAAACTTGCCTAGGATGTCTCTGCAGGAGCAATCTTGGGACTGGGGCCTGTTTAGAAATACCAGAGATAATGTGGGAAAAGAAATGCCAACGCCTCCTATCCGAACAAGCCAGAAAACCACATCGATCCTTATAAAGATGCCAGGCGTAAGGGGGTGGCAGGTGCCCCTTCTTGGTGAGGGTATTTTGTTCTGTGTCTCTCGTCCTGACTGAAGCAGGTTATCACTGGCCTTCTTAGGACATCCACTGCATAGCTGGGGTCCAGCCACCTGAGGCACGTGGAGAGGCCCTGGAATACCTGCAGCATGAGAAGTCCCTCCCTCCACTCTATCTTTTCAATCGCTAAGAATGTTGATTCATTAAAGTCCAAACTTTTGCTGGCAGCATCTGGGCCTCCCATGCCCTGCCTTGGTCTCTCATGGTCACCTCCATAAAAGCTCTGGGTGAGTCAGCAATCTGAGAAAAAAGGAAAGAGGTGTGTTTCTGGCTCTCACACACATGACTCCGAGCGAGCGAGGACTGCAAACAAAGGCTTCGAGCTGAAACCCAAGGGTGTGGGAAGTTTTACAGTGCGGAGCAAGCAAGGTTGAAGCGGCGTGTTCAGCAGGTCGGGCATGTGTGCTTGCTTTCCATTTAATAATTAGAAAGGAATTAAGTCCCCACTGAAGTGCGGGCCAGCTTCTGATGGTTCTTGTGGAAAATGCCACTGAGACAACGCTAGACGTCAAAACGCTGGTCCTAGCCAGAGGTCAGAGCTCCATCTTCCCTGCAGCAAAGTCTCGTTCTTGGTCCTTAGTCACTTGTTGTCTTGAACATGGATCCTTTACGTTTGCCTGCTCCAGCTGGTTTTGCCGAAGGTAGTTTTTGAGCTGAAGCAGCTGATCTAGCACAGTGGAGTCTCCCTTACAGCCAAGGTTACACCAAGTTCCTTTGGCCCATGTCAAAGGCGTGTTTGTGGCCTCAAAGTTCCACCACCCTTCAGTGCAATTCAAGTTCTGTGTGACTAGAAGCTTTCTGTATCAGCCCAAGACTATGTTAGCCTTCTCACACTTCCACGGAATGCTGCTAGGTGAGAGATGAAGACTCCATCCCAGACCTCGAGTTTCCCGTGTCCCCTCATGAACCAGGAGATACTTTGCAAGAATCTTGGATTGTTACCCTCGATGTGAAGCTTAAATATCCAGAGAAACATTATGAAATCTGATTTCTATCTTCCTGGCATAGGGGACAGCATGGTATTCAGTTGTAAAAGCACACGCACACAACACTGTGGGGGACAAGTCTCAGCCTGTTTCTGCATCTAAGAACTCCTGTTACATCCCAGGGGACAGAGAGAAGTGCTAAGCAGGCCTGCCCCAGTACAAATCCCAACTCCATCAATAATTTAAGTATGAGCCCATGGGCAAACTACTTGATCTCCTCTTGAGCATGCCCCACTCCTGTTCAATGGGAATGACAGCAACCCCTGCTTCTCAGGGCCATTGTAAGGATTAAATTATATTTGTAAAATGTTTCAAGAAATGTGCATCATAAAGTGTGTGTTGTGGGGCTAGGGAGAGAGGTCAGTGGGTAGAGCACTGGCTGTGTGAGCTCCAGGGCCTGAGTTTGGATCCCCAGCACTCTTGTGAAAAGCCAGGCATGGCAGTGGTTTTCTGTGAGCCCAATACGGAGAAGCAGAGACAGGCAGATCCTAGGAGCTTGCTACCCAGACAGTCTAACCTGAGCTCCAGGTTAGTGAGAGACCCTGTCTCAAGAAATAAGGTAGAGACACGATGGAGGAAAACACCCTATGCTGACCTCTGGCCTCCACAGTGTCTGTGTGGATACAGGCACCCCCACCCCACAGCTATTGTTGAGTAAGCTGAAGTTATGTACTGCGATGTATCAGTGTGTGACAGTTGCTGTAACAAAACGCTACAGGCTCAAACAGCAGCAGTGTGAGAGGGAGATAAGGGCAAGATGCGGTCTACCTAAGGATTCTTTTCAATGCCTGCAGATGGCCCCTTCTCTATCCACCACATGGCTTTCCATCTGTGTCCGTGTCCAAAGTTTCTCTTTATGTAAGGACACCAGAAATAACAGATTCAAGTTGGTCCTAATGGCCTCATTTTATTTTTTTAAGATTTATTTTCATCTCTATATATGTAGAGGTCTGTGAGTATATACCATGTGTTTGCTTGTGCGTGTATGTGTGTGTGCTCACACACGTGCAGCCATTTAACCCAATTTAATCGAATCATTCTCATAAAAACTTTGTCAAACCTGTCACATTCTGAGTACTGTGGGTTAGGACAGCAGCCCCTGAGTTTGCTTGTTCCTCCAGGGGTGGTCACGCAACACATAGCTGCTCAGGCACATGGGAAGGAGCGCCTTGCCTCCTTTATTTCTAGCTCAGTGGCTTTTTTTAAATATCACACCCACTTAACCCTCACACACCGTGTCATCTCCCAAGGACTCCATAAGCAAGCCTGTTTCTTTTTCTTTACTCTTTGTTGTAGAAAATTTATATAAAAGCCACCATTTTAATCCTTTTCAAATGTGCATTTCTGTGGCAGTGAGTGTATTACTGTGTAATTGTCCTCGCTAGCCGGCTCTAGAGCCTCCTTACTGCCCCAGCTGAGATTCTGTGCTCATTAACCACTGGCCGTAAAAAGGAGTGCGCTTCTGACTCATGCTGCACCGCGGGTGAACCTGGAGAACAGGTGGTAATGTCACCAGAGGGCAGGTACTGGCCGGCTCCACTCACATGAGGCTCCTAGAATCGTCAAGTCAGGTTTCTAGAGACACCGTGGGCTGAGGACCGGGGCTAGGAAAGAGAGGAAGTTACGATTTCATCGGGACAGAGTTTCGGTTTTGTAATGCGTTACCAATAGTGAAGAATAATAGGAAGATGAAGTTTCTTGCAGGAGATTTCTTCCCCTTGCTTGCTGCAGGCATCCTGGCAGAGTCTGACAGCCCAAAGGCACTCACTGCATTGGAAGCAGAGACTCCATCTGTCCTGGCCTCTGCCTTTGCTTGCAGACCATTCTCTGCTTGGTCCCTGCACCGGCATCTGTTTCCCACCACCCGTGTGCCACCCAGCCTTCCCTATGTGTGTCACTGTCACTCACACCTGCTGTTCAAATTTGCTCTCAGGCAACTGCCGTGCTAAAACATAGAACCAACAGACAGACGTCCTACTCTAGGGGTGGGTATGTGCCCCACACACACACTTGGAGAATCTTTGCAATCTTAGCCACAGGGTGGGGCAGAGGGGAGGGCAGGCCTGGGGAAAGTGACTCCAGAATAATACAGGGCTGCAAAGTCCCTGCCCTAAAGACACGATTCTGCCTCTTCCTTATTTCCTAGCTTCCAAGCCAGGTCCACAGATGAGGCTCTAGTCTGAGTATCCCTGACTGCACCTCCCTGATGGTGGCCTCAGTCTCTGTGGTAGAATAGCTGGAGCAGGAGAGAGCTCTTGAGATGTTCTGATGTTTGGCCTCATGTCAGAGTTCAAGTGACAAAGTCCATACTTTCATAGTTTATAGTCCCTATTTACAGATATGCTGAGCTCAAAACGGCTGTTCCTTCATGTGCCAACTCTGAAACCATTTATACACACACACACACACACACACACACACACACACCTATTTTACTGGGAGTGCTAAATAACTATTTTACTGAAAGTGAGTTAGCAAAGCCTTCCTTTTAAAACAACCCCTTACATTGCTAATATGAATCCTGGAGGTGAACCTTTGGAAGTCAGTTCTCCACCAAAAAGTATTTCCATCAATGGTGCATAGATCGTTCAATATTGCCAGAGTTCAAGCCCTGGGGTTAGCTCCCGGCTGGCATTAGAGCTGAGGAGATTTAGTAGCCGCTCTGGATACGGGAATATAAACATGCCATCTCCACAT
Source organism: Ellobius talpinus (assembly GCA_001685095.1). NCBI lineage: Eukaryota > Metazoa > Chordata > Mammalia > Rodentia > Cricetidae > Ellobius > Ellobius talpinus. The sequence continues at coordinate 37,309 of LOJH01000841.1, forward strand.
AAGCCTTTTTAATGATAGCTCATCTATTGTTTTCAAGTGAGACACTCAGAGCTGAGTGTCAGTCTTCATCCTGATGAATGGGCTTTCTGTTCTCCCGCACCTTGAATTATGTGAAGAAAAGATCAGATCTCTTTAATAAGTTGTTTTTAATTGCACTTGGCCTAAGGGATCTGCCAACCCCCATCTTTCTCCTTATTGCTCTTTTCTTGAAGTGTCAAGCCAAGGAAAGCAAGACTCTTTCCTCTCACATACTTAAAGCTGCCCCAGTTGAAGCACTGACATGTAGCAGGAGAAAGTTGAGAATGAGAATGTGTTGTCCTAGGAAAAACAACACAGAGAAATCGTAGAATACAATCAGCAAGTAAGAGCAATGCAAACAACCAATAAAACAACGGTCTATCCAGCTGCACCAGCTCTCTGCACCAGCACCAGAGCTCCTGCAAACCGCAAACCCAACCTTACAGCAGGCAGAGCTGAACCAGCATTCCCAAGGAGCCGGCAATGTCCAGCGTTCTGTTTTCTTCTCTATTCTTAGGCATCCTTTTTGTCCTTTGTCATTTGTAATAGTGATTCATGTTGGCTGAGTAAGTCACCTTGAGCCTTGAAACTTTCATTTTAAATGTAAAGGGCACTGCACATCTTGAATACTAGTGAACTCGTCATGGCAAATCCCAGAGCCATAAGCCTAAATAAGATTCATTTTTGGGTTTTTGAAACAAGGTCTGGCTATTGTTCAGGCTGGTCTGGAATGAAGGCAACCCTCCTGCCTCTGCTTCCCAAATTGTTGGGATTACAACCATGCCAACTTCAACCTTAGGGAGATTTATAAACAAGTGTCCTTCTATTCCTTTAAAACTTTCTATTTGTGAGTGGGGGAGGAGGTACAATCGCTGTGGTGCCCATGAAGAGGTCAGAGGTCAGAGGACAACTTTATAAAACTGGTTTTCTCCTACTTTATGTGGGTTCTGGGGATCAAACTTGGGTCATCAGGCTGTCGAAGCAAGTACTTTTGCCCAGGGAGCCATCTTGCTGGCCCATTGTTTTTTGGGTTTTATTGTTGTTTCTTTTAAACATACTAAAATAAGTAATATATTCAGTTTTCCTGGGGGCTAAAACCTTAGCCTCTATTTCAAGTCCTCCTTAACTTGAATTTCAGTGTATTTGGAGAGACTGAGCATAACCTGAACATTAGAGGCCGAGAGGGGAAGGAGGTTTTTCTAGGATTCCCTTAAACCTCAATTAATACTTCCACTAGAGTTCAGTCCTGAGGAGATTTAATTGATCTTCTTTGGCCATATCTGTCATTTTTAAGCACGATGCCCAGAGAAGAAGGAAGAAACATCTCTGCAGGTCAGGTGCCAGGGTGTTTGCGTCTGCAGCATATTTAATTACTGTTGCCATCATCACCCTGAAAAATCCTTATTAAGCCAGTGTGTCTCCGCGATGCTGTGGTAAGCAGTGTGGAGGGAGAAGTACACGGAGGCAATTCCCATTTTGGTGGGCATGAGAGGAAGCTGATGCAGAGGCAACCCGAGAGATGCAGGCGTGCTCCTTGGAGAGGGCATTAGGAGTTGAAGAAGACGGGGCGGGGGTGGGAAAGTCCTTCAATGGTACAGTGGGCACTTAGCCTAGCGAGGGCTCAGTTACTAGCACCAAAAAGAAAAGAAATTGGGGTGTTTCTTGTTTGTTTTCATAAATGAATTTATTTACAAAGAGAAGAATTAGCTGGGCCAGGTGGCCGTGCCTTTATTCCCAGAACTCAGGAGGCAGAGGCAAGAAGATCTCTGTGAGTTCAGCCCCCAGCCTGGTCTACATAGGGAATTCCTGGCCAGCCAGTGCTACATAGTGAAACCCTGCCTAAAACAATAACAAAAACCTAAAAACAAGAAAAGCAATCGTAGAACTATAAAGCAGAGTAGGCCCAGGCTAACCCTCTGATTTTATAGTTCAGAAGAGTGACAATGGGCAGACAAAGATTATAGCAGCTACAGAAAACTGGACATCCCCGGGGTACAGACTGGCTCTCCCAGCTCTGAACAGAATGTTCCACCCACCACACTGTTTTGCCTTCATGCTTTCTAAACACAGTCAGAGTTGTATATAGATGCTCTCTCAGCCAAGATCCAAACTTTTCTTAAAGTTAGCAATTGAAAGATTTGTTTAAAGTGGGTGGTGGTGGTGGCAGGGGTGGCAGGCACATGCCTTTAATTCCAGGCAGAGGCAGGTAGATCTCTGAGTTAGAGGCCAACCTGGTCTACAGAGTGAGTTCCAGCACAGCCAAGGCCACATACAGAAACCCTGTCTTGAAAAATAAAAACAAAAACAAACAAAAAATGTTATTTAAGAAGACAAAGGTTAAAAACAAGAGACAAGAGAAAAATAAGTCTGAGAGAAAGATAAACCAAAGATGAGGGAGTGAGGGCTGGCTGCCCTCCTCCAGAGAGAAGTCTCCACATCTGCAGAGATCAGGGAATTGGGCACGAGGGCCAGCAGGCCTGCAGAATGGCTCTGGCTGTAGGAACACAGGCTGCTCACATCAGCCCTCCATACCGGCTTCCTCTCCGGATCCTGCTGCAGTCTCCTGCCCTGCTCTGCTTTGCTTTATCTATTCCTCCAGCACAGAAAAGCCGGGCAGTTCCTGAAAGAGAACTGGGAAGAATGGAAGAATGAACAAGCTTCCCACAGGAGCCTCAGCAGCCTGAGAGCAGGAAGGACTGTTTTCTGTCCTAGCGACTTTTGACTCTGGTCACATGTTAGAACTGTGAGAGGCCACGCCTTTGCTGTTGGACTCTAGGGCACTCGTAGGTATGTAAACATAAATGTTAATAAAGCTGTAGAAAGAGACTCACTCCCTCCTCCTTCCTTCCCACCCCTTCCCTCCTTTCCTATCTCCTTTCCCCCTCCTCCTCCCCTTCTCCTCCCTTCCCTTTTCCTTTCGCTTCCTTGCTTTTCCCTTTCCTTCACCCTCCATTCTTTCCTTCCTCCCTCCCTCTCTCCCCTCCTGATTCTTACATATGGGCAAATAGGTGAGTTAGGAAAATGGCTCTCCCATCTTAACAAAGTTGCCTTTGACTGTTGCCTCTTCAGAACAGTGCTGAGGCTCCCAAAATACTCAATTTTGTATTGGCCTCAGATTTCTGTTTTCAGATTAATGACAATTATGGCATCCTGACTGGCTGCTTTCTACCGCATTAAAAACAAACAAAAACTTCCTCTAGGTGTCCACTAGAAACAAAGCTGACTACTGAACTGGACAAATCCCTGGTCTGGCTGAGAAGTCCTGGTCTGCAAATCTTTCTGGTTTTTGACTGTGCAAAACACAACAAACTGATATATGCATATGACCATAAAATAAAGAGTCCCCGTCATAACTGCTGTCAGCAAAGAGCCCAACCTAACTTGAGACAGATTAAAACAAAGCCCCGAGCTCCACACGGCCCATTTCTCGAGACCTGAGATAAGTTATGTGAGCAATCCTACCAAACCATCTTGAGCATGCAGAAATGGCTGCAAGGCTTGGTGCTGGGGTGCTGTGTGGATGTTTTGTTTGCATGCCGTGGAACAGGTAGATCCTTAAACACCCAGATGACAGACTTGAGGGTTTTTGTTTGATGTGACATTTCCCAATATAACAAAGAAATAGTTTCAATTGATAATTGACACCAATAACCTTCAAGAAAGCACCCGCCTCAGTTTACTTCAAGTGGACATGAGAGAGGAAAGGATGGCCCAGTTGTGTAGAGTTGGGTGTTCATTTTCCATTTGCAGGCACGAAAAGTCAGAAGCTTTGTTTGTTGTTTTTAGAACATTCTTCCTCGTTGCCTGTTTTCTGCCCCCCCCCCACTTTTTAAACATTAAAACTTGTTCTTTGACTTATTGGAAAGATGGAGAAGGCTGAAGCTGGACAGCCCGTGTTGATCACGCTCAGTCCCTGTACTTGCAAAGGTGGGCTGAGACATCACTGGTACCCTTACAGGTGGCTGTTTTTGTTCTGTTTTCTTGACCAAGAAAAGTCAGCACATTTCTACTTGGCTTTCATATTTTGACCAATGGAGGCTGGGAGGGGGTCAGGGTAATAGGGGATGACTGTATACTACCCACACTCTACTCCTTGGTGGTCTCCAACTCTCCAGGAAATTTCAGTCCAAAAGAGAACAGAAAGAGTATATCTTGCTTGGTGGTACCTGCCCTGCTGTGGTTTTCCCTTTACACCCTATGTTCAAAGACTAGAGATCGTAGCTTTTTATTTTAATTTGAACACCTGTCTTTGCTCCTCCCCCATATACCCCATTTCTTCTTTTCAGACACCCCACTATGCTGGGGCCTTGGCACTCTTGTACATGAGTTTATGTTGGAGCTTTTCTGGATATAGATTTCATGCTTTAGCTCCGTAAGCAACGGCCGTATACAACCCCAAAGCCTCCTTTCCCCCACTCTCAAAACCAATTTACATATACTCACCATTCGCAGGCACATAGACTGTTTGGAAATTTAGGGTAATTAGTCTGTTTGGTTCTACTTCTGTAGAATACTGAGGCTAGATAATTTCAGAATAAAGACTTAGCAGGGTGTAGTGTAATTCCAGGGTGTAGTGTAATCCTCAAGACCTAATCACTTTGTAAAGGCCCCACTTTGCATTGGGGAGTAAGTTTTTCAACACAGGAATTTCTTGGGCCATGTGAAAACCACAATAAACTAAGCTTTATCTTAAATATTTTCTACAGAGCTCTCATCTTTGCTTAGGTTGTATTTTGGGAGCATCTAAAACAATGGAAACACAGCAAAGAGGTATACAGAGCTCAGTGGTACGTGTTTGTCCAGCATGCAGGAGGCATGCTCTGCATGTTCTATCCTCTGCAACCCCAATATACCACTAAAAATAACTGAAATACAAAATATTATGTTGGTAGTAATCATAGCAAGCAGCTTTGGGAGTTTTAAAATGTTTATCCAAACAATGTACACATGTCTACAAGGTAAACAAATAACCCTAAGGAATCATGATTCAAGAGGGCACAGAGCGGTTGTAAGGTCCAGAGGTCAATGAAGACCTGGGCAAAACTGTCTCCTAAACACAACAGGACCAAGACACCCATGAGCTCACAGCATTGTAGCTGCCTGCCTGCACAAGACTCAAATAAGATCTAGCCAGTCAGCATTCCAGCATGGAGGGAGGTGGGGCTCACGAGCTCCCATCCTTAGGAATAGCTGTAGACAGTTGATGGCTTCTGGAGAGGGAAGTCAATTTTCGTTAAGGGTGTAACCCCTGGTAAATCAAACTTGCTCCAGGGGGTAGCACCTTGCCCAGGAATATATGGACAGCACAAATTGAGATGGGAAGGTGGAGGTGGATCTGGGGGAATTAGGGTTAAGTACAATCAAAATATAGGAAATTCTCAAGGAATTAATAATTTTTTTAAAAGAAACCATAATTCACTTCCCTACACCACCAACCCAAAATTCTGTTTTTCAGCCACTTGTTCTAGACCTTCACCCTTTCTTGCTTCACCCACCTTCTTTCCTGATGTTTCCCTTGATATTTCTAGCCTATATGCTCATGAAGCTTTTTCTTTAACCATCAACTTGGGCGTTGTCCAGGCTGAAATTGTGGAAGGAGTGAATCAACACTCTTACTCCCTTGTTCTTCCTCCCTCCCTACACAGCCCTCTCCTTTCTTTCATTCTCTAAATGTAATGTTATCATAATTTGGGGGTGTGTGTGAAAATTTATTTGCATTATTATTACTGTGTAAATACAACACAGTTGAGCCAAGTGAGTCAACCATGAGTATGGCCCACCCCTTTCTTACAGGTTTGCCTTTCCCTAGGGTTGATCACCGCCTCCTCCTTTAGTTTGTCTTGGGTACTAATTGTACTTCCCACCTTCTCCAAAAGAAACTCCTTCCAGCACAAACACATCAGACAATTGATCTGAAGGTATCTTTCAGAATGTTGGAGAGACATCTCTCTGGCAGTTCCTCTAACATCACCCCAGGCAGGATTAGCCGTTCTTGCTGGCTGGCTGTTCAGTGTCAGCCTGGCCTTCAGTCATCCTGAGAATGTCTCTTCCTTTCTCCAGGGCTGATTCTTCTGTTTCCTGGATTCTTGTCTCCTGTGTAATTAGTCTACTCCATTCTTTTGTTAGATCACATCCTCCAGTAGCGTCTTCAGAAAAGGTGAGTGGAAGGCAATTCAAGAAAAACTCTTTGTAAATACTTTTAATTTTGCAGAAAAGCTACAAGAAGAATAGTACATCAAATATTCATCTCTCTTCTGTTCCAAATACTTTTCCCACTTTGTTGTTGTTTGTTTTTGTATGTTCAAACAGAAGAGAAGGAGAGGGAAGGGGGAAGGAGAGAGGTTGAGAGAGTAGGGGGAGAAAGTACATTTATATTAAGTAAAAAAATTCTGAGCTTTATGGACCTAGCATCTGTGCATATGGCCCTTTATTCCTAACTGGCAATATAGTCCACATGACTAAAAGTATCATTTTATATATCAGCAACTTTGGTAAATATAATATTGATATAATAATTTTATCAGATTTTCTCCTCCTCTTTCTGATCCTCAACTGATCAGAATTGTGCAATGAGTCTCTCTCTGTCCCACCATTCACCTCATAAATAATGACACAGAGACTTCTTATTAATTATAAAGATTGGCCTATAGCTTAGGCTTGTTTCTAACTAGCTCTTATAACTTAAATGAACACATTTGCATTAGTCTATGTTCTATCACATGGCATTACCTCTCTTCCATCTTGCACCTTCTGTTTCTTCTCCATGTCTCCTGGTGTCTCCTCTGCACCTAGATTCTCCTCCTCTTCCTTTCTCTCCCTGGAAATTCTGTTTATACTCATGCCTAGCTATTGGCCATTCAACTTTTTGTTACACCAATCACAGCAATACATCTTCACTCAATGTACAAATATCCCACAACATTTCTCCCTTTTTGTCTAAATAAAAGGGGAATTATTATTATTATTATTATCTAAATTATTCTTATTGTATATAGTTTTACTATATACAATAAGAATAATTTATCAGGTAACAATAGAATTGCTTTCACAATGTCCACTGTATTTGTATTTGGAAAATTCAGAGAAAATACTGTATTATCTATCTTATCTTAGTGAGTCCAAAGTTTTGTGCCTAATTCACTTTCTACCCTAACTTGTATTAACCAACCCAAAACTATCTTTTCAGACCTCAAAATATTTTCTTAGATAAACAATTTGAGCTTTTATATCTCTTAATCTTATACACTTTATGTCTCTTATGTATTTTTTAAAAAATGGTAATAACAAAAACTGTAACTTTTGCTATCTAGTCTTCAACCACATAAAAGACCTGAGAAGGAAATAATATTACCTGAGTAAACAAGAAGTGCAGAGCAAGCAACTTTCAAAACTACAGAAATGGCAGAAACAGCTGACTGCCTGGACAGTTACCTAAGGTTCCTCTGCAATGGTAGGGCATCCATCTTTGACCTACAGGCCTAGAATAACTGATAGACTTTTCTGTGATATAGGAACTTTGAAGAACTGTCATGCCTTGTCTTGGCAAAGTTCAGTAGTTGACTTCTTTTGTGCCCTGCTTGGCAAGTTTGGACAGCACTGTCAGCAATTGAGGCAATACATGTTTCTTGCCCAGTAGTTAATTGTGCCACATTGAAAGCAAACTCCATATGAAGGTTCTTCAATGTCCACCATCCTTTTTTGAAGTAAATTGTTGCTGCCAGGAACAGATGTCTCATTGTCATGAAAAACTTTGTTATTAAAATATTTAAATGCCATATTCTGCATGTCTCTGAAGTGTTTGAAGGCCACCTATCTATCTCTGTTTAACATTGAAAACATATCTAACATGACTACAAGTTTGATTATTATAAACAAATAGCTACTAACCTGTATTTCTTAATTATTATAAATCATTTTCAAGGACTAGAACTTTATATTACATTTTTAAATGAACTGCATAGGTACATTACCATAAACAAGAACAGAAACATATATACAGTATAACAAAATAACCTTAAATTTACATCAACATATGAAATTCAATACTAATGTAAAATATTTGAAACTAGTGGTTATCCAAAGTAGATTCAACAATCTATCCTTTTATCCCATCATTTCTATATATACTGTATCCCCTTTCCCCCTTCAGAAAGAAATCACTGAATCTAGTTTCCTTCATTCAGATTTTTCCTGACTGTTACCAATAACAATTTGTAACACCCCGCAATGATTAAAAACATCCATACCCACTGAATGACCAAAAACTACCCATTTCACTTATTGGGAATATGGGTATCATGTTCTCTAAACTGTTTCTTGTTGCCTGAGGGTGATGGCATTTTTAGAGGATCCTGAGAAAATTGTTATAATAGTCAAGTCCTAGAAGAGATTGCTGTTATTATTTGTTGTCCAGTCTCTATGAAATAGAAGAGTACAGGTCTTATCTGAAGTCATGGCTGGAGTACTCTGTGAGGCTGAGCCATCTCAGCCAGAAGTTTTGAGATTTTGAAGAAATTGTAACAGAAGCATTTTGAGAGGCTGGATCACCTGGGCTACTTGTCTTTATTTGTGTCTGGCCCTTATTTTCTGAAAACACAAACTTTTAAAGGTAACATATCTATATTAACACAAGTATGGAATATGCAGTGTGCACAAGTCAGTTAAAGATTTTTTTTGCTTTGTGTTTTAACAGGTAAAAGGCATCTGTTAAAGTATGTTTTGACTGTATAACCAAACCACTATCCACGCCATATGAAAGGATGGCATGTAATAATTCATGAGGACTCTGTAACCAACACGATTTATCATGTTTCATCTAGTCTCAGAGCTGCTCCCATAGTAGAAGTATCAGCATATATATCACCTGTCCTGTAACTTTCCTTGATTTCTTTTTTGCATGTCTGTAGCCAAGATTTTCAGGTCTCCCCCAATCAAATCTGATTTTCATTAATTTTGAAGAGAATCATAGCCGGGCAGTGGTGGTGCACACCTTTAATCCCAGCACTCGGGAGGCAGAGG
>LOJH01000842.1:3551-50576 GCA_001685095.1 Ellobius talpinus
GTTGCTGGGAATTGAACTCAGGACCTTTGGAAGAACAGCCAGTGCTCTTAACTGTTGAGCCATCTCTCCAGCCCTTGTAACCACTTTTAAGAACCATTGGTAGCCATGCTGTGTGATGGGCATTTGCTTTGCATCTATAGGTTTATTTTGTTTTACTAATGGACAGTTTTGTCACTGTGCGAATGTATCATACAGTGTGCGCACACAAATGTAGATGGTGTGACACACACCTGGGGAATAGTAGCTGCAAGTACAACATGTGACTATCTTGGAAATTATGGATAGTTGTAACAGCAGTAAATGTTTGTGTATCTGGAGATACATGAATAGAAAAAAACTATTTCCAGCCACATCCTCATCCTACAGGACCAGCAGGACTTGGCTGTGCAGTCTGCTTTTCTCTGAAGTGTTACCCAGCTCACAACTGTACTGGCAGTTCCACCGTGGTTGGCCTCAGCTGGGCAGTATTGCTCTGTGTTAATAGCTAAGAACCTCAATCTTTTTCTCTTTGCATATGATGTGCAAACAGGTGTATTGCCCACATGTGTGCCTGTAGATGCCAGAAGTTGGGGTTGGGTGTCTTCCTCATCAGGCTCCATCTTTTTGAGAGTCTCTTTCTCAGAACCTTGAGCTCACCATTTTGGCTACAGCAGCTGTCCGGTGAGCCCCGGATCAACCTATTCCCCGTGTGCTGGCTACAGGTGTATGCCGCTGCGCCTGGCTTTTATGTGGGTGTTGAGGACCTAAGCTTTGTTCCTCAAACTTGCATATTGAGCACTTTCTGGACCCATCTCTCCAGTTCCACGTGCTTCAGAATATCTTGGCTTCAGAATATCTTGTATCTTGCTTTACATCCTACGCCAACGTCCCGTGTATTTGTTCTGAAGCTGTGCAAACACTGAGATGTTAGCAAAGTAGAAGAAGGCTTTTCTACATGGAACCTTCTTGATACGCTGTGCAGAGTCCTCAGCAGCCTCCTTTGGAGAGGGAGGGTGAACTGGCGCTGGGATGGCTGAATAAAAGCAGCACTGTATGCATAGCTGGGCCCTGCTGCCCGTCTCGTCCCCATCCAAAGTAGATCACTGATTGCATTTTTGTGTAACTTTGGCATTTTCAATTTCAGCTGTCTGATGGTCTGGAGAATGTGGTCAGGCTTTTGTCAGAGAGCAAACCTATTGCCTTGTTTGGGTTTTCCAGCTGAAAGTGGTAGCCAGTGGCTTTACTGAATGTCCCACTCCAGTGGTCTGAGATACAGACTGGATCTGATGGACAGGACAGACTGACGGACTCCTGATGTCTCAGAGCACAGGGTTGGCATGGTGTGAGGATTTGCAGTGAAATGGCTGACACCTTCTGAGGAAATAAGACACGATGGTCATTCATTTGGGAACTAATTCGACTCTGAACAAAGAAATGGAGGAGGGGAAATGGGCTGTGAATCCCATGTACATTGTTTGGGAGTCCTCTTAGATAAGCAGTGGCTGGCCCACAAAAGCAGCAGCAGCTGGGGACAGTGGCTTTCAACATCATAAAGGCCACCTGCCAGATTTCAGTCTCATTTCCACATGTTAGCATCTGTGGTGACTCCACTGAGCCTCTGACCACGGTGTTGTAGAGCTGCAGCCATTTGCCAGTGTTGAGAAAGTGGTGACAAGGATGGCACAGTGGCTGGGGCATTGCCCCACCATGGTGATGCAGGGACCAGCCTTCCCCGCCCAGGTCACAGCACATAGTGACTAAAACTAAGCAATGTCAAAACTACAGGCAGAGGAGAGAAGGAAAAACAGGTCAAGGGTGGATGTTGGTTCTGACCCAACCTTAGCGCTGAAAGGTAATTTAAATTTTTGGCTCTCTTCTGAGTCTCCACTCTGGGACTCTGGTCACCTTGGACAGAGCAGCCCTGAACAGCACGATCCAGGCAGTCATGGCTGTGACTGAACACACAGCAGCTCCAGCCCCTCTACTGATAGTCGATAAGAAATAAATGAAAACAGCTGGCCCCTTCCTGGACAGACGGCTCAGTCCACCTCCTCTGCCGCCGTTCAGATACAGCCACCACTGTCCCCTGCCCTATACTAAGCTGACCAAGTCTGCGCACCTCCCAGCATCTCCCACCACCAGGGAATCTGATGCTCTCAGAGTAGATGCAGGGAGCAGGTCTTGCTGTTAGTTTCCAAAGGCAAAAGCCATGCGGGGTGGTAGAAGCTGCAGAGCAGGGAAGGGGTCCGCTTGTCCTGGATTGTCCCCCTTTCTTGCTGATCACCTGTTTTGTTTTTTGTTTTTCCTTATACTCACTGTTGCTTCTGGGAGCTCCTGCTCTGTGATCCTACCTGTGCTATCACCTGTGGTCCCTGGAACATATCCTTACCTCACAAGTCTGCCTACAAGCCTAGGTGGACCCCCACCCCCCAAAATGACACTCTACTTCATTTGCTGCCTACTGACTGTAACTGCTTCCATCTGTCTCTTGCCTCTGTTGAGCTTGAGGGTGGCAAGAGCCGAGTGGGACTGACTCTTAGGAGCCAGTGCTCTGCAGCCTGTGTCCCTGGGCACCCCTTCCAGCACTTCCCTTTTATAGGGCGTGTCTTTTGTTTGCCACTTCATATGCCAGGCTGGCTGACCGGGGAGCACTGGGGCCGCCATGTCCAGCTCTACATGGGTTCTAGACTTGAACTCTGGTCCTCATGCTGGCACTGCAAGCACTTTACCCTCTACACCACCTCTCCAGCTCCCTAAATGGCTTATTAAAAGGGGCCCCGTGATATAAAGTCCTTGCTTTCCTGTGAGGTGCCAGATTGAATGGTGAGACAGCTGACTACTTCCAGTGGTTATGTAGGATGAGGGGGCTGTGTATCCAGCAGGGACTCCCTGTCAGTGTCCCACATCCTTAAAAGGCATGAGTGTTGGCATAATAAAACAGTTGCCCTACACCCCAAGTCTCTCCACTAGTGTGCATTTATGGACATCAAACAACCTGTGATAACTGGTTCGCTCCTTCTCCAGGGATTGAGCTTCAGTCATTAGGCTTGACGACCAGCATCTTTAACCACCTCACCAGCCTGTTTTTATTTCCAACTTTGTCTTTCTGCATATGAAAGCACTTTTCTGGGCAGCAAGGTTTCAGTAGAAATAAGAGCAGGTCTCCTGCCCCTCCTTCCCCTCCCCCCCTGCAGAAATCAGTTATTTACAGCCTAGACCGTGTCCTGTGTCCACCAGCCTGGCACATAGACCTGTAACCTCTTATGGCTGGGCCAGGCCTGCATCTTCTGCCGTGTCCTCTCCAGCTGCATGCTATTCTACTGGTTTTACAGTGCTGGCTTATCTAGTAGGTCATTAGTAGATTACTTTTTTCAGTAATGTCACTGGATATTTGAAGAATATCTGAACCTCTAGAATAGTTCTTCTCAACCTGTGGGTTGTGACCCCTTTTTTTGGGGGGGTTGAACAACCCTTTCACAGGGGTTGCCTAAGGCCATCAGAAAACACAAAAATACATTATGATTCCTAACAGTAGCACAATTACAATTATGAAGTAGCAATGAAAATAATTTTATGGTTGGGGTCACCACAACATGAGAAATTGTATTAAAGGGTCACAGCATTAGGAAGGTTGAGAACTACTGATCTAGAGAGTGGGTCGCTAACACCACAGTTCTGATTGGACTGGGATGGAGCACCGGAGTGTCCAGGACTGCCATGTATGAGGTGCTCCCTCTCCATCACAGGCATGTGCCTCTGGTGTCCTTATGTAGCCTGAACGAGATGCATTTCCGTCTTGTAGACTCACATTTGGGAACTCCAATAACAAAGTGCCACTGAGTCACCAGGACAAGAAAATAGCAGAACTGTTTAAGAACTTGTTTTGCTTCCCTGAACTGAGACCTAGACGCTCCTCAGGTGTCCCACTGGGATATACCCTTCCCAGCCTGACCTCAGACTCGTCTCTTTGACTCCATTTTTAGAGCACAATGTTGGGACAGTGGTTACCATCTTAACATGAGAGCTCCCAGGTAGACAGCACAGCATTCAGCCATGTTAGACTGGGCTCCAGATTCCCATGCACACTTGGGAGTGTGCTTAGTGGTCTTCTGAGAGGAAGGAAACACATTGTTAAGTGTCTGAGGGATTTGACAAGTGGGTGTGCTCAAGTGAGCAAACCATGGTTTCTGTTCCTAGGTTATTTGCGGGTGTCTTCCCACGAATGGCAGCAATCAGCATGGGCGGCTTCATCTTTCTGGGTGCCTACGACCAGACCCGCAGCTTGCTGTTAGAAGTGGGCAGAAAGAGCCCATGAAGCAGACACTGCGTGTCCCTGGAGAAGAGGGCTGCTGGCTGCTGTGCAGCCCCTGCCTTCCTGTGACTGGTGAAGTGGACGCTGCAGTGTGGCACTTGAGGAGGGCTGCAGTGTGCTGCCCCGAGTGTTGCCCTTGGAAACTATCGTCGTTGGTGGACCTCCAGACCAACATCTCCACGCCTTAATAAATACTCCTTCAGCGTTCTTGTTTGATCAGTATCCTTTGCTTCCCGCTATCTACTGAGTCACTAAAATGCAAGCAAATGGCTAGACTGGGAAAAGGAAGGAGGCTGGGGCAGGAAATGTGCGTGTGGGTGTTTCTCCCCTGGGCTAATTCCTATTGTGTAAGATTATAGCTTTGTTTAAAAAGCATGAACTGCAGGTGCATAGCATACAATCTTTCTGGTAAGGAGACTGCTGTTTTTAATTACCCTTGTATTTCTCATATAAAAACACATGATTATTTTATAGCTGAGTGCCCCAAAATCCCTAGTGTGAGAGACAGCTGCAGCACCAGTGACCGAGTGGGTGGGCCCAAGCGACTTTGCTGAGGGACGCGAAGCCCCATGACCAGTACCGTCCTTCCGGAAGGGCCAGCTAGAGCTGTTCCTTTGTCCTCATGGTGTGTGCAAGCAACACTGGCTGCAGGAGGTGGGAGGCTCAGCATATTTGGGGAGCACAAGGCTTAACTAACCAGCTCCAGGTGGCAAAAAATTAGTGAGCCATCCGAGGAATATGGCGCCACTGCACCTCTGGAGCAGCAGTGTCGACTGTGATGCTGTGTCTTAAGTAGTCTCCCTTTGGGGGAAAAAGAGTATTAAAGGCAGAATAACTGCACTTAGAACAGTGACCACAGCACACACTTAGTATTTATAAATGAACCTTTATTAAAGACACTTTAATGCCATTTGTTAGACACTTCAATATCTTACATGTTTTCAATGTACACTGTACCAAAATTTCTATAAATAAATAACTCTGTACATAAAAAGTAATACTTCCTCTTTCACATTGCCTCTCAGAAGCAGCAAATTCACATATTTTGTGGAAGTAACATTAATCAGCCAACCGTGGAGAATAAACTTCTGTGCTTTGTCCTGGGGCACAGTAATGACCTATGACATGGCAATACGCTGTCTCAGGCCATCACTGTGTCAACACTTCCCTTCAGCTTTCAGGGATTTTAAAGACTTGAGTTTGCTTCCATGAGTTTTTACTGAATTACACATTGGCACTCACAAGATGGTTAGCAACAGGGCCCCAAAGTGCAAATACACCCAGGCCTGGGACTCAGTCTTGTATAGTCCAAGCCCAGTTTCACTATATGAGGGAACATTGTGGACAGGCCTGCTGGGAAGAAATCAGCTGGCCTAGAAGTGAACTTCTTTTATCCCCCACTGCAATGCTGTATTGGCAGAACTAAACCTCACTATTGGAAAATCCACAGGTGTACCAACACTGGCAGCCTCTGCCTTAATAAGCTTCAAAGACCCATTGAAGGAGACAAGACATTTGCTTTTACCAAGTGAGTTACAAAGACAAAAGGCAGTGCTTAATTGTTCCGAGCCATTGCTTTTGGTGGATTAACAGCCCTCAACCTCTTCCTCAAAGACAAACCCTGAACCTGGAAGAAAGGCAAGTGACACGTGCACCCTACTCTACAATGAGGCCAGACAACAGCTGCACAGGTCTGGCCAACGCACCTGAATCTGACTAAGTGAGCACATAGCCAAGATGCCCTCCTTCCCAACCACCAGCAACAGCTAATGTGGTTTTACCTGAATTTCAGCTGTGCATTAAGGCACCAGAACTATTCTTGACCCTCTCCAAAATTAGACAGCAACCTAATGTGAAAATATCACTGAAGGCGGGACCCATGCGCTGAGGATTAAAATAGTCTCTGTAAAAGATATATAATATATATGAAATCTCTGAAAACTCTTATGTACAATGGTATCAAATACTTTTCCTGCCTTTTGTACACAAATAGTCTCTTGCATTTCTGTGCTCCAGATGTCAACTCACACTCCACATGGAAGTTAAAACTATGTCCAGAGTGACTGCCGTTTGGACACAAACTTCCCACAGCTTCTCCTACCTCTTCCCTGTAGCGATTGCTTTAAACAAGCCAAGGTAGATGAAGCCTAGCTTTTCGGTGCCAATAGCAATGGTCCCCTCCATTTCCCAGTGAGCTGTCCTGTCAGTGGCATAGACTCAGGACTAGAGTCACTAGCCTGGGGGAGGTGGCCATTGGAAACAAGCAAGTGCTGGGCTTCAGTAGACATGGCATCTTCTATGAGCTCTGGGCTGCCTGAAGTTAACGTAGGAGAAGGCTGTAGGTCTATGGAGTCTGGTGCATGTAACTTTGCTAAAGTCCAAGAGGAATCTCCTGTTTAAGAAAACATGAGGGCACGTTAGCCTGTGCACATTAACCCCATTTGGGCTTCTAACCCACGGTAGACATGCTGCTTAACACAATACTTACCTTTCCCATCTGGGGATGCTGCCTTGTTCTTCAGAGACCGTAGTATTCTGTCATGGTTACTCGGATAGAGGGATCCTCCAGAGTGGGTGTGAGACCCATCAGCAGTCCCAGTGTAAGGATGGTGTGGAGAGTATTCTAGGTCATGCTGCCTGAGTTCTTGGCTGCTTGGTGTACCTGGCCGTCCACTCTCTCTGGACACAGGCTGGGGATGGAAGGCTTGTTCCTTGGGCTGACTATCCGTGTCAGTATTGCAGTCACCGCATATAGCAGAGCCACTGTGTGCTGAATGAAGCACAGAGCCAAAGGTCAATGGGAACCAGAGCCACTGAAGTCCCCATCCCCTCTCAGAGGCCTGAGTCCTGTTTACCACTGTAATCACCCTGTCCTTCCCTGGAATGTACATACACATGGAGAGGAACTGGGCCCACACCAAGTCCCGGTCTTTTGTGCTTAAGTGAGCACATGAAATTAATTTAGAGTGCACACTTTGATCACAGGAAAAATGAAGGGAAAGTAAAAGGGAAGATTTGCATTAGGCATCACATAGTGATGAATCTTCTCAACAATCAGACATTAAGCCTTAAAGACTCTAGGTAGCGGGGCTGGGAGGTGGCTCAGCAGGTAAAGTGCTTGACGAGCATAAGGATCAGAGTTCAGTACTCCGGGACATGCCAGGCAGTGTGGTGGCCCATCTGTAATCTAGGGCTTGGGAAGCAGAGGCAGGAAATCCTGGAGCAAGCTGGCTAGCTAGAGTAACTGATCAGTGAGCACTGGGCTTTAAGTGAGAGACCCTGTTCAATACATAAGGTGGAGAGTGAATGAGGAAGACACACCAACCTCTGTCCAACGGCTGGGCATGGTAGCCCATGCTATAATCCTAGCATCTGAGAAGGCTGAAGACAGCCTGGGCTACAAAGTGAAACCTTGTCTAGACAAGACAAGATAGTCTGGGTGCAAGGATGCTAACTTCCGTGATTTGCGGGCCTTGCCCTGTAAGCTCCTTACAAATTTAAGAAAACTCACACCTCTGCTCACCACACCAGACTTACCTAAGACACACACGACTCTGAAATCAAAGGAAGCCAGAGCTTCCAGTTTGTTCTCTGAATACAATTCAGAGACAGTGTGAGACCAGTGATGTGCTGCTGCTGCTCAGCTTACTACTTCAGTGTCAAAAGCAATGGCTTTCCCGGTCACAGTGACTCCTACCTGCTGTATGTGGAGCGGCGGTCCTGTTGGCTTTCTCCATCACTTTCCAGGGCTCTCTAGGATATCCAACACACAGCTTGGGCTGCCCGCATGTAATGCTGTGCACGTCAACCTCTGGGAAGAGGCTCGAGTCTCTCAGACACACACCTGAAATGAAGCCCCTTACAGCTTAGAAGCTTTTTAGGCCTCTCAGCCTCTAGTGGACAGACTACAGCTCTTTCCCAGCACCCATCCCTTGGCACCCACCGGGGATTGGTTCCTATGCTCCTCAGAGATGCCCAAATCTAAGGATGGTCAAGTCCTTTCTGTAAAATGATGCTGTTTGCACATACACTGTACATCTGTGACAGACCTTACGTCATCTCTACTAATAGTACCCAGAACAGTGGAAAACCTGCATGTTCAGTACAGACACAACTTTTCTTTCCTGAATTTTCAATCTGTGATTGATTGAACCACCACATGCAAAGTACCAACAGTACTGTAAAGCTGGTTCAGGACCTGGAATGTTCTTGGCATCTACTCTTCCTGGCAATCCTCTCTTGATTGAAGACATAGTGCTAAGCCCAGTGTAGGGACTTCTGGAGGACCAGATGTTAAAACCATAGAACTTGTACACACCAGATCCAAAGCAAAACATCTGTCAAAGACCTGGTTCACCACATATGACACAGGTGCCCAACCTACCCCGGCGAGGAGGTAAAGCCATGTCCAGGACATAGTCAGATCAGACTGTTTTCACTGTTCTTGAACTTACCATTGCTTTCAATGTGCGCACTGGCCTGATGACCACCTTCCGTCCTGACCACAGTTTCCTGCCGGTCAGAAAGGGTTCCCTGTGAGGAGAGGTAGCTCGGCACATCTGGAGGCACGATCGTTTCATCTGCAAGAAGACATGACAATGAAACAACAGGGCTGCTGCCACAATCAACAGAGCTACATTTGCGGTCACACAGCAGTGGCCTGAGAGCTCTGCAGAGACTCAGCACTGCTGCTTAACCTCCTTTCCATCCTGTTGTAAAAATCGTGGCAGTCAGATGCCTTACTCCACAAAGATGGAGGACCTAACAAAATCCCAAGACTGTGAGAGCTTGGAAACAACCTGATTCATGACAACAGGCAGGGCCAGCAGGTGCTTGAATTTGAGAGTTCCAATTTCCTGTTATGTCCTTCAGAGTTAACATGTTGTGGAGGGGGAGGGGGCAACACCTCAATTCTATAGACAGAATCCATATTCCTAAAGATTCTAGAAGTCTCTTCTTAGGTTCTAGGCAAAGCCTCAGGCCTGGTGTCATCCATGTTGGACTGTGGCACTCACTACTTTTGCTCCTCCTGAACAGCCTGCCGCACTGTTGACGTGTGTTAGTGTTAGTGCCGCACTGTTAACGTGTGTTAGTGCCGCACTGCTGACCTGTGTTAGTGCCACACTGCTGACCTGTGTTGGTGACGCTGTACTCCTCACTCTTCTTCCTGGTCTGGTAGATGATGCACACCCACACCAGCGAGGTAAGCACAATGCTGCAGACCACAGCGATGGTGAAGATGCCTATGGTGGTCCCATCCTTCCGGCAGCCGGGGGTGGGCAAAATGCTCAGTTGGCTATGTGCTCGCTCAGTGCCCAGGGGATTAGACATCTCACAGGTATACCGGCCTGCATCCTCTACTATCACATTCTGAACAACCAGCAGCTGGTTGCCTGGAGTAAAATGGTGCCGCTCAGTGAGGCTCAGTGGGCGTCCTCCCTTAAGCCAGGTGATGCGCGGTGTGGGACTCCCAGTTGCTTTGCACTGGAGGGCCACTGTTTCTCCCACAGTTACCACACGGTCTTCCAAAGGTACTGCCAAGGACGGAGTTTCTGCAGGAAGGTAGTGGAGATTGCACATTTATTCTATGGTTCTTGCTTGCTGGGGGGTCTACTTGTTTTCCAGACAGGAGACAATCCCATGTAGTAATTAAATGCCATCTGAGGTCTTTTATGGGTGCTCCAAGCTTTTCAGAAGGCCAAATGTGACTAAATCCTCCTTGCCATTTTAGGAACGGCCTCAACATAGCAAAGACCTAAAGCTTTACCTCATCCTAAACTGTCCTATTTTAGACCTGCATCACTCACTACTCCTGCCAAGATCGTACCCACCCATCCCCCTCACAGAGGGAATCCTTACTCAGACACACAGCTGAGTACTGTCAAGACTGAAGTTCTTGCTCATTGTCTTTTATGAGGCATAACAACTTACTGAAAAGCAGCCCCAAATTTCAAACTAGGTACAAAGAGTCTACCACACTTATTCCAGAAAGCAGATGCCTGTAATACTTGAGTTTTACCCCCATCCCACCCCACCACATACACTATCAATAGCGAACCTAGGACAGTCAGGGTAGCATTTGCTGAAATAGAACCAGCTGAGTTCTGGGCAGTACAGCTATAGACCCCCATGTCGTCTATCTTCACATCAGTGATGAAGAACACATCATCATCTGGCATGACATGCATGCGTCGCTCACGAGCCGCAGGGAAATCAGTGCCTCCATCCTTTTGCCATGCAATCTGGGGGTGAGGGTGGCCTGTGGCAGCACACTCAAGACGGGCTGTGGTGCCAGTCCGAATGGCAATGTCATAGGGAATTTTGGTGAATGACGGCAACACTGGGGGAAAAAAATATAGGTAAAGTTATATGAGATGGCTGCATACAAAAGGAGACTCTTGGCAAACAACCCCCACTCTGCTCAGGATTCAGCTCATTGCTACTCCACCCTTCCCAGGGGTACCCACCTTCTCTCTATCCCAGGCACAACTCTGCACTCATTACACTTAAAGCCTTGCTATGTTGTAGGTTGGTGCTAACCACTCAAAGCATTCTGCCTCTTGTACTTGCACAACAGTTACTATACAGGGATCCTCCAGAAGTAGAGGTCTGAGGTGGTCCTGTCTGGAGAGAGCTGGGCAACAACTCATCTGCTGTTGGGGAAAGCTGCATGTCTTTCATGCAGAAACCATGGAGAAACAAACGGGTTAGCTCAGCCCTCTTGAGGAAACCCACACGGATGGACCTATGGGGGCCACATTACCAGTCACGCCTAGGCAGAAATATGCAGTTGACTAGCCTATATAGCTTTGATATCAATGCTGACACAGTGGACAGCATCCATACTTCATGTCCAAGCCACTGTGGGAGTCTTACCAGCTGCCTCAGTCTCCCAGAAACACCCAGACTCTTTCAGGCGAGCCCAGACAATCTGCCCAGCTGTGGCAGAGACTAGCTTAGAGGTACTGGAGGATGGAGACAGTGCTTCAGATCACCCACAAGCCAATTCATCAGCCTGGTATGGAAGGCTTACCTATTCATGCTGACTTCACTCCTCAAACACCACATCAAACAGCAGTCCAAAAGAAGGCCACCTTAATGGGCTGAAAGGCTGGCTTTTGAGTAAGAGGGCCTTGTCACAGCTTCCCTGCACACTGGACCATCAAGCCAGGGGCTCAACTCATACCTAATTCCATATCCTCTAGAGTAGTGGTTCTCAACATGTGAGTCTCGGACCCTTTGGCAAACCTCTATCTCCAAAAATATTTACATTATGATTCATAACAGTAGCAAAATTACAGTTATAAAATAGTAATGAAAATAATTTTATGGTTAGGGGTCACCACAGCATGAACCGAATTAAAGGGTCACACTTGTCTAGAGGAATGGGGACTGGCACTTGTCCCAATCTGCCTTACATCTATTCTGAGGGCAGAAGCTTCCTCAGGATCCAGAGATGCTTGGAGTCTGGAAACCACATCTCTTGGTTTATGGAAGACAATGAACAGATAAAAATAACAAGGCTTAACTCCACAATGTCACTTTACGTAAATGGACTTTAACCTACCCCAAACCAAAAAGAATGATTCAATGTGTAAAACTTGATCTAGAACAAACCCAAGGAATGGCACAAAGAACTGCACCTCACGGCAGCTTTTGTCTCCTCGCACCAGTGACAGACAACTGAGAGCACAGCCTGTGGACTCTGTGCTTGAAAAGCACAAGTTGACACTGCCTACCATTCACAGTGAGCTTGGCCTTGTGTGAGTAGGTGGAGCCAAAGTGGTTGGTGATGACACACTGGTAGCGGCCCTCGTGCCCAAACGTGACATGACGGAGGTGCAGGATAGTGGTATACTCCATCACTTCGCCATCCTGTGCACGGACGTGTGCAAAGTTCTCCATGTCTGCATTGGTCAGGACCTCATTGTCCTTCTTCCAGGCAAAGGTCATCGGGGAGCTGCTGCTGCTGGCTGCTGAGCACGTGAAACGGATGTCCTTGCCCACCACAGCCATGGTTGTCTCCGGCTGGGTGATGATCTGTGGCTTTGGAAAGTCATCTGGGGGAGAGAACCAACCGTAAGGCACCCTGCTCTCTGTACACGGGCTTCTAGTCAAGCTAAGAAGGAACTGGGTCAGTTCTGGGCACAGTGCCAGCACAGTTCCACTAGACATGGTGAGGGCTGTGCCATGGCTCTCAGGCCTCACGGCCTCCTTGGCTAGAAATAAACCCATGACTACTCAATTCATCAAACCAGCCTAGTGTTTCCTTTCAACAGCTATGCCAACGTAGCCCACTTTAAACAAAATCTCCAGGCATCATCAGTCATACTTGCAAACCTAATTGCAAAACGACAGACGTTCAATGCACTTTTGAATTTCAGAACTCAAAAACATCCTACTGTTCAAACAGAAAAATACCACAAAAATAAATTTTTTCACATGTGTGGAAAACCATGCACTTAGTAACAATTCATGGATTTTTGATGCAAGAAAAAAGCCACACCTCAGGACAGTGAGCAGTACAGTGTTTTCATATATCCAAGTCTACTTCCATGTCCCCAGATCTCTGACAAACTTGAAACCCAGCAGCTAGCAACCAGTAAGAACTAGCTCCCTCAACAGCTCCACGGAGGACTATCACTGACTGGAGCAGCTGGGAACTCTATGAGCTGCAGGAATATGCAGAGGAAACCCTACTGCTGAACAACTGATGGACTGCTCAAGCACCACTGTTTAACCCCACAGCTCTTTAGGTGACCACCCCAGCCCTAGCAGCTCTCAAAGGGCATGAGGTGAAGAAGATACCAATAATGGGTAATGAAAACCTCCAACAGAGCCCTGAGAATTTAGAAGGCCACATGGGTCTATTGAGCAAACACCCAGGTAGGTTTTTAATTCCTTTCCTGTGACTGGGCTGGGGGACTTGCACAAACAGAAAATAGTGGCAAAACCCAATACCTACAGGGATCCTGGAGGGGATAGGAGACTCAGTAAGGATGTTTGTGTCCGGCTATTAGCTAATCACTAAAATAACCAAGCAGAAACCCAAGGGGCTGTGCAGTGCAGCAGGCTTTACAGCATGGGCCGAGGAGACAGCCCTAAACAAACAGGAATAAAGGGCAGCAACCAGCTCAGAAGGCCAGCATGCAGAGAATATGATCCCCACAGTGGGCAGACTGTTTGATTTTTGTTGCCCGCTTTGCAACAACAAAAGTAGGAAATATACAGATAAGAAAATGGCAGTCAGGAGACACTGTCTAAGGAATCCTAAATTCTGAACTTTTTATATCTTACTATAAAAATAATCAAAGAACTATGTACTAATTAAAGACCATGAATACCTTAACAAGGAGACACATTATGAAAAGGAACCAAATGTAGTTTTAAAGTAGAATAAGTGAAGTTTTACAAAAAAAATCAGAGGGGCTTGACAGCAGAACTGAGCTGGCGGAAGAGTATGACCCCAAGACAGATCAATGGAGAGCTACGCCAAGAACAAATAAAAATGAACACTGAGTAGATGGCAGAGGCCTGTGCCACGAACAGCAACATGCAGATTAGCTGGAGACCACTACGACAAAGATGAAGTTTTCAGAGAAATGGGCCCAAGCATACTAATCTGATGGAAAAGATGCATCCCAGGTTCAGTGAACTATGAGTATACTGGAGAGCTATATCCAGAGGCACTGTGATAAAGATGCACCATGGTCAACCTGTTACATACCAAAACAGCCCCGGATCAACTCATTACATTAGAAGGATCCTCTAAAACACAAGCAGTTAACTTCTCATCAGAAACAAGTGAGGCTGAAAACAGTAGAAAGACATACCCAAAGTCCTTACGTAGAAATTATAAACTAAAATCCCCATATCCAGCAAAAAATACCTTCCAAAGTTGGAGTAATTTAAATATTTCCAGATATATATAAAAGAAAAGGGCAATCTGCAATAAAGAATTTCATGCTTCCAGACCTATGCTGCGTGTATTCTGGGCGAGTCTTGCAGACTAGATCTAAATGCAAAAAAAAAAAAAAATCTAAACACTGTAAATTACACACATAAGTATAAAAATCAACACAGGCTAGTTAGCCTAGCAGAACTGGTAAGCCAAGCCCTAGTTTCCAGTGAGAGATCCGTCTCAAAAACACAAGGTAGAGAGGTCCTGAGGATGACACCTGAGGGTGACCTCTGGCCTCCACACACATGCAAACAACAGAAAAGGTCTACAAACAAAACAAAAGCCAGGCAGAATATATCGTATCAGCACAGTTGTGCGATATAAAATCCATGATGCAAACTTGAGTTGCTTTTTCATATCCAGCACTCCAGTTACTATCCCACTCAACTGTATCTCCGTTTCTAGGAGAGAGTAACATTTTTACACTACAAATCCAAGAATGAAAGAATAACAAGAAAACTAAATAAATGGAAAGCTAAGAAGTGGAAACACCACATTTATGCATCAGGAAGACAATGCAATTAGGATGCCCATGCTCCCAGGTTAATCTAGAGTCAGTAAAATGCCAAAATCCTAGTTTCCATTATTAAAGAAATTTACAAATTAATATTTTATAGAGAAATGGCAAGGGACCCATAACCGTCAAAATAATCTTGATATGGAGTCGCTGAAATTCTATAATCCTTGGAGAAAGCAGAGGAGTAAGGCATCATAACCCTGTGTGAGGCATTAGTTCTCAAAAATGACAGTGACAGCACAAACAGTAGAGTGTGGAGAACTTGAGACTCTTGTCTAAGACTTTTGCACTGTGGCTGTCAAGAAAATGAAAAGACCTCACAGAGTAGGAGAACATATTGGCAAATATATCTATGATCTGAATCTGGACTATAAAAAGCATTTACAGCTAAAGAGCAGAGACACAACATG
This sequence comes from Ellobius talpinus, assembly GCA_001685095.1. Taxonomy (NCBI): domain Eukaryota; kingdom Metazoa; phylum Chordata; class Mammalia; order Rodentia; family Cricetidae; genus Ellobius; species Ellobius talpinus. The sequence goes on from LOJH01000842.1 coordinate 18,731, forward strand.
GACAAATAATTTGAGTGGCTAGATTTCCAAAAGAGACGCATTCATCCAGTAAGCACAGGACAGCTCACTCCTGCAACTAAGTCATAGGGAAAACAAATGTCACTATGGAAAGTAGAATCCCCATACATTGTCAGTGGGTATATGGTGTTATGAAGCACCTTTGGGAAAACAGATTGAGCAATTCTATTCTAGGTATAAGCCCAAGAAAACTTACATAAAGACATAAAAACCTGACTGTGTGCAGCACATTGTTCGAAAGTTCCAAAGAGTACTCACTCACAACCTAATGCCCCGCATCTGATGGGTGGACAGATACACTGTATACCCATATAACAGGAGGCCATAGTGCCACTAAGTGAGTACATGTTAAGGAACGCTACACTGGAGCGTATCAGTGCTAGAATGCCAGCCTAGCATGCTTGCGGTGCTGAATTCAAACCTCAGCATCATCAAAGCAGAACTGAGAACTCAGTTACAACTTGCCAGAAGGGGCAAGCTAAATTTTTGTATAGTACTATTTATGTCAGCTGTCGAGAACAGACTGATCCGAGACAGAACTGAACCGGTGCCCTCACGGGATCTAGGGATAGACTTGGGACAGGGCAGCTTCATGGCATGGGGGTGGGGTTCTTTTAGAGACTATAAAAATATAAAACGAGTAGTAATATGGCATTAATTTTGAGGAGTCTAAAGCCATCTTAAGAAGGTAGATTTTTAGAGTATGTAAATTATATTTCCTCTTAAAAAGCTTTATTCAGCTACAATCCACCCCTGTAAAATATACAATTCAGTGGTTTGGTTTTCTTTTTAAGTATCTTCACAAATCCTAAACATTTTTATCACCTCCAACAGAGAAGACTCTGTCCTTTTTAGCTCTTCCCCGTCTGTCTCCAATTCCATTGCTTCCCATTCCAAAAGAACTGGTAACGTCCTCCTCCTGCCTCTGCAGTTCCCCTTACTCTAGGCATTCCACATGACTCCATGCACTTGTGTGGTCGCTGTCAGAGTCCATCCATGCTGTGAGATGGACTAACTGACCTGATGGCCAACGGTTAGTACCTGCCTACTGTCTATCATGGGGGTCTGCGTAGCTCCAGCTTGGGCTGTTATGAGGAACACTCTGCAAGCACTTGGTCAGAGCTGCTCCGCCCCCTGAGCTGTATCACAGGGGTGGGCCCAGTAGCCTATAATGTACTGTTTACACAGTAGTAAGGCTCCTGTGCAGCACCAAAGGGCTCTACTTGCACTCACCTAACTTCATAACTTCATGCTAACTTCCTAGACTGTGTAAGGTGGCTGTTTCTATTTCTTAGAAACACAAGTGGGAGACATAGAGAAGAATTTGAACCTCTGATTTCCTATCAAAGATTCTCATAGGTGGGTTATGAGGGATTGTTGCTGTGATACCAAGTGTGACAAAGCCACCAGCTAGGGATCAGGTACAGCCTGCCCCAAGTCCCATGGCTGCATGCAAACAGAAGACTGCCCTCCAGCAGGAAAGATGGAGGAAGCCAGTGACTACTTAACTTCAGGAAGCCCAAACAAGTTAATGGCTGTGGACTTGCTTAGCACTGGCCTTCTAAGTGGGGCCTGCTTTTCTGTGACTAGGGCACTCTCTACATAACCCTAGATTCTACTTTGGGAACAAATGTGGTGGAAGGGGAGGAAGAGTAGATAAGAGGACACTCATCTCACCTCATAAATAAAAAGAAAACAAGTTGGACAAGGGGCTCTGGGACATCCATGCTGCTGGATGGGGTCCTAACTAGCGCTGTCCAGGAAGAGATCGGAAGGAAGCTCAGTGAGGCCGAGGGAACCAATGACAAGAGGATCACACACCCCACTCCTGCTCAAAGCAACCCAGACAAAAGACTTCTCGTTCTTGGAATCCATTTTCTTATCTATGTGGTTATGTTAGTGCTGCTGGAGCTAGCCTATGTGTGTTTCAGCTGTTCTGCATTTTCTGTGCTCTTTGTAACTAAACTTGGATCCTGACCACCCCTGCTCACAAAAATGGTATAGGAAGAAAGACTCTCACCAGTGCACATTTCAGTGGTTTGGACAAACGGCAAGAGTGCAAGTCAACATCGAGGAATTATTTTTACTACAGTGGCTGTTCTCCTGAGACCCGTTCTTCCTGTGTTTAACCTCTCATTCTTAGGGATGGAAAGAAATACACATTGAAACCCCATCCTCATGCACTGTGTAAATTCACAGCCAAACCCAGGCACCAGACCCTTTTGAAAAGGCTAGAACTATCTTCCTGTAACCGATTATTTAGATTTGTAGCTGAACCTACTCCCTTCTAATTAAATACATGTACTCCAAGAACCACATAATGAGGTATCGTACAGTAAATACATGTGGTTTCCGTGGGAAATAAATTGCACCTAGCAGCTAATCTGTAACCATGGACTACATTAACTACCGCCATAGGAATAAGTCTCATAATGAGCAGTTCCTTCTGGCCTCTCTGCCCTTCATCCACCAAACAAACAAACAAACAAACAAGCAAAATCAAATCTCAAAGATAATCTTACCACACACAAAACTGTCCGGCAGCACTGAGAAAATGCTCTGGCCCTTCAGTGACTCTGGATGGGCACAGGTGGCTGTCACAAAGGCCTGTAGCACCCTGCCCACTAGCCATGGAGGCAGCCACTTGAGCTGGCAGTCACACAGGAAGCTCTCACTGCTGATGTGGCTGGAAGAGAAACAAGAGATGGACACTTAACATGCACCCATTGGAGGTGGCTCCCTCACACAGAGAACAAAGCATTGCAACCAATCAGCTGAGAAGTTGGGATATCAAACTACAAAAGGAATGCTATTCTCTCATGCTTCTGATGGAGTCAGAAGGGCAGAACCCAAGATGCTGCATGTCTAGCAACCCCCAAGAGAATGCTTGTCCTAAGACCACACTTGGAACAGTAGCACCTAGTGAGTCTACCCATGTCCTAAGGGGGTCAAAGCTCCTGTCGCCCTGGGGATGCCTTCTAACCTGCTGTGATCGTGAATGTGTCCCACATGGGAAGAGCACTGCCTGCCACTGGCTCTCCACATTTCTGATAAGCTGTACCGAACTTCCAAGCTGAAGCAGACTTTAAATCCTACAACAAATCCTATGAAATCTGTTCCTAAATGGCTGTTATCTTTTTATTTCACAAAACTGTAAATGTTTTAACTTCCAGACCCGAGCCTCACCAGCACACCTTCCTCTTGCCCTTGTTTACCCTCACACCAGCAAAATTCGGCTCCACCTCCAACACAGTGTTTGCGAGTTCACTGCTGCAGCCCAGCAGGCATGAAAAACGCTCAACTTTGATTCTGTGAGGCTCCAACCAAAACAGAACATTTTCATTTTTCAGCAGCTGGGGTTATACTTCCAAACAGAAATCAGAATGGCCATCTGAGCGGACATTCCTTCTCCAAGAGTCACTCAGATAAGTCACCCAGAGTCTAGCTGCCTGAATCTTCAAAGACCTAGAGTCTTAAGTTAAAGAGTGACACTGGCCCACAGCCAAAGACGAGATGACAGTGAATGTGTGGGCTTCCCATTATGAACTGCCTGGGGTACGTGGTGACAAAGGGGGCAATTCCAAGCACATCCTATTCCCACAATAACAAGTGAGCTAGCTTTGATTTCTATCTCTGATGGTGTGGAACTATTAAATGGCACAGAGGGATGAACACAGCCCATGCTGACCACACAGAGTAAAGCCTCCTCCTTCCTCCTGTTCTCATATCCCCATGTCAGCCTCTCCAAATCACCTTAGGAAGTATTTTCCCAAAGACTCAACTAATTTATCTCAAAGCACTAAAATAAGGGTGCTGGTCCCTCTTTGACAACAGTACGGGTATGAGGTTTTTATAGCTTTCACTTGACGGGCAAGTAGTACCCTACTGAAAGATATCTGAGGGTCGTCCTGTTAAAGGGCTACTGTGGTGCACAAGGCCGTCAACACTATCCATGAGAAAGTGACTAATTCATATACCACACAAGAGGCGAGTGTCACAGGAATGAGCCCTGTGTGGTGGCAGGCTGGCTGTGTCAGGCCAGGTGAAGGACCAGAAGGAACTTCCCACTGTCAGAAACACTCCTCATCAAAAAGATACTTGTGTGTGGTAGAGTACAACAGACAGGAAAAGGCATAGCGAACAAGGCCGGGACATTGCTGGAAGCTGGGACAGGGATATATTTATTTAAATTTTAGCCATAGGAACAAATTGGGGGGGGACCTCATTCAACCCTTGAACAGATGTTTGTAGGAAGAATCAGGCTTTGTACCACATTTCAGTATACCTGCTGGGTTCAGCACTAAGGTCTTTAGTGAAGCCCACCCCAGGGAAGAGGCCAGGCTAGACCCAGCAAAATATGGGTACTAGGAATGGGAAGGCCTTCCTAAGTAAAGAGTGTGAGGACCAAAGAACACAGGAAATGACTGGCGTCGACACCAGTGAGGTCACTAGTTCCTGGTCAACCATGCATCCCATAGTTAGAGGCAAAGGCCAGGCTGGTTGGATGGTGGGACTATAACCTATAGATTCCAGTCTTTTCTTCACTCAGGCAAAACTTCCTCTGTCACCACTAATAGGCAGTGTTTAACATGGCTCATGCCTCCAACCAGCCCAGTTCTTCACTGGCTTACATTGTGCATTTTCATGATTCCAACTCAAAGTGTGTTTCTAATCATTGCTTGTGGAAATTTACCCAAAGGCTGACTAAGGGCACAGAATAACCTGCTGCGATCTGATGGAGAAGAAAATGACGAAGCAAAGTGAACCTCTTTCTCCAACCAGAGGACTGGGCCCAGGGCCAGCCATGGTTTAAGAACACACAGCAGTTGAAGGGAAAACAGGCAAGAAACCAAGGCTGAGCATCCAGAATTAGGCCACAGACACCTTGCTCACAGTCCTACAAACTCCTTCAGGAAACCCTTCTCAAATACAAAATCAAACCTAAAAGATCAAACAAAATTGGTATACCTAAAAAGGTGATGATCCATTTTATAGAAGAGATTTTATCTTACATATCAGCACGGCCTTAGTAGACTCTGGCCTGCAAGTCCACTGTCTGTTTCTGTTGGTATGAATCTAGCAGCATACAGCTGCATCCGTTTGTCTGTGTATTATTACTGCTGTCTGCTGTAATAACATATCAGAGTAGTCATGACCCAGCCCCTATGACCCAAAAACTCCAAAATGCTTTCTATGTTAGCAATTCAGAAAAAAAATGGTACCCCTATCCAGAGTTAAGCCCCATGAGGCATTTTTCTTTTAACTGACATCTAATCTATAAATGATCAGAGCTATTATATAAAGTGAGCACAATGCAATTACAGGTCTTGCTTATTCTCAGAGTCTCCACGCATATCAATCAGGCCATGGATTCCCAAGTACTCACAGCTCTTTAAGATTCTTCATCTTTGCAAAGGCATCAAACTGGACAGACCTGATTGCATTCTCTCCCAGGTTCCTGAAATAGAACACATAATTTGTCCATAGGAACTGTGGGCAGCTGTCAAGTGTGTGGCTGAGTGAGGACAATCAGGGATTTTCCAGGCCAGCCCTGGTTCACAGATGACCCACTCACAGGAGCGACCCATGCACCATGTGGCAGATCCATTGGGAATGGCTCTCAGTTCTCTTGTTTATGCAAGCACACAGAATGACTTGGAGACCAAGTCAACCATAAGAGCAGCCTTGAAGCTAGGTGGAAAGCTGAGAAAAAAAAGTTAACCAGCAGAACAAAGGCTAACCTTGATTCAAAGAAGAATAAAACTAAGAACCAGGCACTAGAGGCATCCACTCCCAACAACAGCATAAACATCTCAGAACTAGTGCTGCCTACTTTGTTCCAAGGTCCCTTAGGCAAGAATCCCTCCCAGTAGAAAAGTTACCTGCATGTGCTAGAAATGGCTTAGGTGCTAAAGGGGAGGGGTGTTGCCTGGCTTTGCCAGGATAAAGTATCCTTATGGAGTAGCAAGAGCTCAGGGACTCTGCAAGGAGTCTGATGCAGGGTGATGTAGTCCAGCAGGTGGGACGAAGGTATTTGTTCCAATACCAATTGAGTTAATTAAGAGAACACCAGCAGACTATGTGCTTTGTGAGTGTTCCTGGCATGGGCAAAATAAAGGCCAAAGTTGAAGCTGACTTATGAGAAGGAAGCAGATGGTGTTTCCAAACAGCCTGTTTCTCGGTTTACAAAGAAGTGATTAAATTGCTAGCAGACTTCCCCAGCAGCCAAGTTTAGCAGGCCTGTGGGGAGGGCAGGGTCTGGCAGGATACTTACAGGTGTTCCAGGCCTTCCAGCCCTGAGAATGCTCTCTTAGCCACAGATTTGATCTTATTTCCAAACAGAGTTCTGTAGTTTCCAAACATCCAGGCCCAAGGTAGACAGGATGGGGACGAAGGCGCATTAGGAAAAAGAAAACACATCATTAGGGCAGTGCTACCTGACAAGTGTCTGAGAGGGGGGGCAATGCTGACCTGTGCGGGGATCACAGAGCTGCAGTACACAGGCCATCCCCACTCCGAAATTAAATACCTTTAGCTTTATTACAATTTCATGCCGATGACAGGCTGGAATCGCATGTTCCACTCAGTCTCAAGAGACCCCTTGTAGTGTCAAGTAAAAATCACCATGGCCACGCCATGCTGTCTGTCCTAGGACCACCCAAGGGGGTAGGAAGTTTATCAAGGTGGTAGTCTTGCAGGAAAAACAGGCTGGTTACTGTTTTAGTGAGAAAAGTAGAGTCAGAAGGCACTGAAATTTGCCATTCACCTCCATGCTAAAGGGTCCTGAGTGACCAGAAGAGAACAAGATGATGGGCATCCATCCAGATGACCCCATACGTCTTTACATCTGCCATGCACTACAGTGGCCAGGATGCAGCTGTCCTGATCTTTACCCTTACCCTTAGGGCCTGGAGAAGAGGCCCTGTACTCTGGCTCTTGAGTGAGAGCCCAGAATTTATATGCAGTAGACCAGAAGTTCATTAAATCCCAGGTAGTTTGGGTATCATATAATCTACTTTCCAGGTAACTAAAGCCTGTACCCTTAGGCATTCTAGCACGGGACAGGACTGTCACAGTTCTAATCCTGGCATTAGCAGTGAGTATTGAGTTAATATACACAGTGTTCCTTTTACTGGCTATGAAGCTCAGAGCTCCCACCCAAGGGAGACCCTTGAGTAGGCTGAACAATTAAATACAAAGTTCCTTCTTTTGTTATTGAGGACTTTGATGAGAGGCAGATATCTCTCGGGACACAAAAGTGGTGCTTGTCCTCAGCTCTGCCCCTCAGCTTTAATGTCTTCCAGGACTTTCTAACAGGCATGTTAAGTAGGCTGGGTGCCTGGGAAATGTCAGAGTCCACAAGGCCAGGCACTAGTGTTAAAGTGGACAGAGGAGAAAGCCCGTGGACAAAGCTAGGCTGGCTCAGTTCTTCCCGAGAGAGCTATTTCTTGTTGAGCATTTCCAGCAAGAACCAGGGATACAACCTGGACTAGAGACTAGTTATTCTTCCACCCATGTAAGTCTATTCCAGTAAGAACCAGGGAGACGACCTAGACTAGAGGCTGGCCATCCTCCACCTATGTAAAATTGTTCCAGTAAGAACCAGGGATATGATCTAGGCTAGAGGCTGGCCATCCTCCACCTATGTAAGATTGTTCCAGTAAGAACTAGGGATACAACCTAGACTAGAGGCTATCCATCCTCCACCTATGTAAGATTGTTCCAGCAAGAACCAGGGAGACGACCTAGACTAGAGGCTGGCCATCCTCCACCTAAGTAGGACTGAGGCCATGAGGGAGGCTGAGTACCAGTCTGTGGCTGGAAACTAATGAAAGGTGATGTGATGTACCAGGTTGTACCATGGCCAAGCCATCACCCACCATGTGGCCTGGAGTCAGGCTCTGAAGGGACAGACAGTACAGTGCAGAAACAGGGCTAGCCTACAAGACACTGGCTTATACCCCAGAACAGGCTCAAACAGTGCAAGGAACACAGACAGAGGTGCCAGTTCCACCTGCTCCCCAGGGCATCACCAAACCACACCATAAGGCTTCTTAAGAAACAGATTCCTGCCCCGTGGGCTTTTAGCAGTCAGTTCAGCCTTTAGACAAAGCCCACTGTTTCCAGCCTTAGTAAGGTGAAGGGAAAACAGGCGAATGACCTCTCTACCTTCTTCTTTCATGGGCAATCTGTGTAGACACAAAAACCATCTCAACCTGAAAGCACTTCCACAACTCACAACCTGGAATTCTTACTTTAAATAAACCAATTGCCCAGAAACACAGTGGCTATGTTCACTTTGGCTCCTTAGCCACAAAACTAGCAGCAATTAACAGCTCATGGGGCACTGAACCCCAAGTGTGTCTGCAAGACTGCCAATTCCTGCACTTACTCAGATCCCCACAAACCAGGGCACCATGTGCTCCAAGTCCTAGTAAAAACAAACTGAGCTGTTTAGTGAAATCTCCCATAAACTAGATCTAGGAAAAAGCTGTGCCTTATTTCATCCATTAAATATTAGTCATGTTGACCTCTTTTACAGTGAGGGCAGCTGTTATTTCTAATGGTGACAACAGCAATAAAACAAATTCTCAATTACACAGTGCCAATCACTCTTCTGGTAGGCTGAATCAGGCCCCGCCCTCCTCTCGGCAGACATCTGGGGGTGTTGTGGGGCGGGCTCTCAAGCTAGCAGGTGCTGATGGCTCCCCGGGCTGGAAAGATGCTTCAGGGAAGGGGTGGCAGCCTGACCTCCCCAGTTGACCTCAGACATCACTTCTTAAACCCTCTTAAACATACGGCCAGTCTAGCCAAAGGCTCCCAAAGGCCATTTCAGTGCTTGCTAAAGCAACTACAAAGGCACCCTAGTGTGTGCAGAGTGGAGGAACATGTCATGGTAGGACGTGTACTCGTGTCCTTGGAAGGAGCCATGGCGTGGACAAACCTTCCTCCCTATATGGAGCGCCCATCCAGTCAGGCAGGAGGCCAGGGTCCAATTTGTGTAACCCCACATATTCCCTTCAAGTGCCCTTCACACAGAACGCCTTCTTCCCGCCTGAGCAATGCTGAGGGTGGACCTGGAGGCAGAGTGCTGGGCTATACCACTTCTCCCACACGTCTCTCCAGGGTCTATGAAGTCCAGAAACACCCCTCCCTCACAAGCTGCCTGTGGGATGGCCCCCAGCAGCGTAACTCCAGTGCTGTTCTGAAACTTGGACAAGGGAATGAGTACACTGCTACCGCCCCCCATATCCAGGTGTACCGATCTGAATCTGCCACCTGCAAGGTCTTGGGCTCAAAGTTGTCCCACCCAGCTCTAAAGTCGCATAACGGAGCCTGTCCTCATGAGATAGATCATCAGGAACCTCACACAGACATAAGTCTAACACAGCAACTGGCAAATTCTTGGAGGGAAGGGCAAAGACTCCCCAGATTGAATTCAAAGTAGCTATTCCTAGTGGTCTTCGTAATGACTGACTGCTCCTAGTTGAGATTGTAATAACAGAAGGACTGACAAGAGCCTCAAAACTATCAAGTCACTGAAAGATATTTCACACATTTTCTAGAAATTGAAAAGGCGGCCATACACTTCTGTGCAGAGGACAAAACACTTCGGTGTTTTCGGATGGGCTGTGAACAGAACCAAGACCAGCAGCCCTAAGGAGCATCACACGCTGGCTGAGAGTGGCCTGTGAGCAGCTAAGGAGCCCTCACACTGGTCCTCAGCTTCTTCTCTGCACACAGTACATCCCCTACTGTGCTTTGTGAGCCCAGGGGAGCTGCAAGAGTGCATCTCCTGCATCACAGAATTGCACAGAATTGCACACCCAGAATACTTACAGTTTGCTGAGGTTGTCGAGCCCCATGAAGGCACCGCTGGTATCTTCAATTGTACCTGAGATCTCATTATGGTCCAGGTCCCTGAGAAGAAGACAGAAGGTAAGCTCTCTCCCTCGAGCTATGACTTCATTCTTCACTGTGGAGGAAGACCAGCCCCACACCCGGGGCTTTTCACTGGGAGGCCTAAAGCATCTAGGTGCACCCCAGAGGGCCCAGCATTATGTACTGACACAACAGTGTGGCTGAACAAAGTCCTTTTGCATACTGTGCAGTATGATCTTGCTTCTGCTTCCAGCGAAGCTAGCACACCCATTAAATCTTTTGGCTGGCTCCAGGGAAGGAAACAGTAGAGACAGCACCAGAAGAAGTCAACACCTCCACAATGCAGACCTCTAGCCCAAATGATTCCCAATGGCTCCTGTCTACTCTTGTATTAACCACAGTCCTCTCTTGGGGCTCAACCAGGACACTGGAAGGCATGTGGGAGAAAGGGATGGCAACAAATGGGGCTCTGCCCTGGTGTTCCTTCAGGCTGGCCTTTATGTCTGGGGCCGGCACCCTGCTCCTCATGAGGCCTATCCAGCACCAGACTCTTAGCCAGAGTAGACATCTGGGTGCTGACTCAGTCTTGTGACCCACTTGCCAGGACAGGAAAAATAAGGCCAACTCCTCGGCCCCAGGCTGCCTGAATAAGGTTAGTACTTCGGCTTCCTCTGAGCTTCCAAGGGCAGGTCACAGTGCCCAGCAACACACCACACCTGCAGCCAGACCCCTACTCTCACATTTGGTACTTTCCAGATTTTCACAGTGTCATGGTCTCAGCACATCCCTTTCCAGAATCCTTGCGGATACAGCTCTTGGCTCAGGGAAGAAGCTGGAAAGTCACTGCCAGTTGGGAGTAGAGCTGGGATGCAAGTACAAAATGCTTGCTGTGACCTTCACTTTCCAGTCTGCAGCTAAGAGAACAATGTGCTGCTGGGAGGCAACTCCCCTTTCAGTGAGTCCCACCCTGTCATCTTTAGACTTAGTACAGCAGGGGCCCAGGCTGTGGCTTTGTGTGCCTATCTTCCTGCTCTGGGCCTTGCCTGCCAAAGTCTCCCTCTCTTTCTGGCCAGCTCAGCCTGAATGTTTCTGGCCTTTCTGTTCAGGTCTCACAAGGGCTCACAGACTGACCTCGGCTTGGACAGCTTGGCACTAGCTCTTCGTACTCCCCAGCCGTGACTCACTCCTGAAGCCCACTCTGCCAGGTGTGAGTGCAGAGAAAGCCCTTCCCCCAGGCACATGACAGGCATGCTCTCCCAGTAGAAGATCACGCAGGAGACAAGGCTGCCAAAGCTGCTCCCACTGTCTGTTGAAAACCCTATGTATGCCCTTCTGGGAGTTTTGGGCTCAGGCTGCTAGGAATCTGCCTAACTTTTGTAACTACAAAGTCCTGTTCAACCTCACCCAACTGGATGCTGTAAAGGGTGCGACATTCACACTTCCTCTTTGTTACACCCCTCCCTAGTGAGGCACAAGCAAGGACCTCGTTTCTATCTCTCTAGGATACCAGATCCACTGAAGAACTTCAAGTAGCAGGAAAGTGACCATGGTACCGACTTGGAGAAAAAAAAACACAGGATTTAAATACAGAAGTCAGGGCTGGGGATGTGGCTCAGAGGAAGAGAGCATGCCTGTCATTCACAAGGCCCTGGGCTTGATCTACAGCAACATGAGAAAAAATTCTCAAATTTACAGCCAGGCCCGGAAGCTCACACCCCTGTAATCCTATTGCTTGAAGAGGGAAGATAGCCACAAGTTCAAGATCAGCCTCAGTTATATGAGTTTGAGACTAGCCTGAGCTACAGAGATCCTGTCTTAAAAAGCAAATGAACAAAACCATCACCCTCCCAGCTCAAAACAGAAAAATGGATGAGCAGTCACAGACAGAAGACTGGATCAGAGACACACAGGACTGTCTGGGTGCTGCTGCAGGTACCCTGTGTAGGCACTGCTTTCCAGACCCACCCACCCTGTCCTGCCAAATGTACTAAGAATTACTGATAATAACAATTTTTAAAGAGTCCTTATCCCTCTATAGGCACCATCCTGGGAAAGAAAAGATTTTTCTGCTGAATGGTAATTTTTTGGTCAATGATATAAAAGTTCGAGTCCATGTTCCCGTAGCAGGCCAGCTTTGGGTCCAATTCTGACTAGACACCAGCAAGAGGGAATCTCAACAAAGCAGGTGCTTTGCTGTCTGCTCTCCCACCTGGGTTACCCTTTATTCTGTCACCCTCAAAAGCAAAATCCTTACAGGACCCGCAGACTCTTGAGTCCCTTGAAGGCTCCTTCAGCGATGTGGCTGATGGCGTTGTGGCTGAGGCGCAGGATACTGAGGCTGCTCAACTCGGCCAGGCTCTCCTCATCCAGCCTAGTGAGGTTGTTGAAGGACAGAACCCTGAGGAAAGAAGAGTAAGAAAGATGACCATCAGGCTATGTGGATGCTCTCTGCTCTTGGGCAGTCATGCCACATCTGGCCTGACCTCACTGGAAAGGGGATACTTAAGCACACCTACAGGAATCTTGAGTAAAAGTGGCCATACAGAAAGAAACCCATCAGGTCAACATTCATCTAGTCTGATAACTAAATGAAATCCATGCCAGAAAACTGAGGACTAAGGCTTACACACACTGTAGACACCTGTCATACAACCCAAATCTCAAGGCTCCAAGCCCCTCCATAGCTGGTGTTGGCAGAGACTGATACAGTGAACAGAATCTGGAAGGGTTCTGCACTCAGCAAGGAAGCCACAGCTACACTCCTGTATCGGCCAGCAGAGGGCACCGTGAGCCACTGCCTGGGACAGCCAGACCAGGACCTGTCATCTTTGCAGAATAAGACCCTGATGCAGAAGGCCTGGGTTGTGTCCACTACACCTGCCATCATCAGGGATCAGGCCCCTAGCATGCATTTGACTCTCTGATGGAATCCAATTCTCTTCCCGGTGCTGCTGCAGGTGCTGCACAGCACTGGGTTGGTTATGTGACATATCAGTTATCTACAGTTAGAAAGTTAAGCCTGGACTGAAATGAATTGACTGAAGATTAATGCAGTTTTAAAGGTGGCAGTGAACACTATGCTGTCCTTCTTAGAGAAATAAGTCACAGTGTCTATCAGTTGCAAAGACCTAGCAGAAGACCAAAATTACATCCTCAACTGCAATTAAATTTAGCTTAAAGGAAGGGCAAGAACACCTTGGAAAGCAATCCTACATCTGGCTGAGGTTGTCTAATATGGAGCAAATTACTAGGACTAGTCCAGTACAGTCGAGTGAACATTCCCTTTCTCTAGAGGGCACGAGAGACACTGTCATATTGCCAGGCAGAAACAGGAGGAGGGAAATTCAAGGGTCTCTAGAAGTTTTCTTTTTTTCCATGTGGCCCCAGCTCCAGGGGCTCAAACACTTTTTGGTATGTTTGGAGGACTGTCCTCAGGTGGGACTAGACTGAACACCTACAAGGCCCCTCTCTTCCCTACTACTCCCAGCCCCCAACAGAAAGCCATGAGTCAAGGCTGGTCAGAGCCACTCAGTACCATGGGCGGTGGTCAACAGCAGCTTCCCTAGGTAGCAAGAAGCTAAACCCGAGGAATGAACACTGACACAGCACCTAAGTGCGATGAACACAAATGAACACGGTCCTGCAAGGGGCAGGACTGCGGCCTTGTACAAAGGACAGGACCAGCTAAACTATGAACTCCAGGGAAGTGTGCGATATGGAAGACATTTACACTGAGGGTGGACGACCAGAGGAAAACTCAGCCTGCGAGGCCCTGTCAGCATCAGGGTCAAGGGTCTCTAAGTATGGCTGGCGAAGTCAAAAAACACCGGGAAGGCTAAGTAAGGTGTGGCATTCCTACCAATTGCCTGTTTTGGTGGATCAATCTTGTCCTGTAGCCAACCCTAGCCAAACAAGATAAAAAGAAAGGAAAAAACCCTTCTGGACCTCTCAAAAATAAACCAAAAGAACTAGACAAGTGTGGCAGGGACAAAATGTCTACTAAGTCCTTCTGTGAGGGGAAGCCTAAGTCTCACACACACACACACACACACACACCACACACACATCATGGGGGGTCTGTCACTACCATTCTCAGGAGCAAGGGTACAACCTGGGAGCCCTGTCTGGGAAGTTCCCAAAGGACCTAAGGGATGCTGCTTCTCCACACATCCACCATCGGGCACTGGGACACAAACAGTAAACCCAGTGTCCTGAGAAACTGAGAAAAAAATAGTAGAGATCCCAAAGCCCCCCCCATCAGAACACCACCATTTTCCGGTTTCACTGTCCTACTCAAAAGTGCTATGATGACATCTAGACTTCTGTTCTCTGGCATGTCCTCTCCTTCACTGCTGACTCCAAGCCTCAGATCTAAGACTCGTGTGGGCCTTCCTTCCTGAACAGATCATCAGGCTCCCTGCCTCTGGGCTGCCTCTTCCTCAGGACCTGTGGGGTGCGCTGGGCCCATGGTTCCTTGACTCTAGGCTTCACCGGGTACTGTGAGTGACTACTGCCCCTGACTTACAGCTCGTGCAGCTTCTGGCAGAAGCTCCAGCCATCGCGCTGAATTCGGGAGATGGAGTTGTTGCTGAGGTGCAGCTGGTGCAGGGCTGTGAGGCCGTAGAGGGAGCCACTATTCACTTCCACCAGGCTGTTGTACTCCAGGTGTCTGCAGAGATGACACACACAGGATGAAGAGACCGCCATTCCCTTGTCACTCAGACAACAAATAGGAGGTCTGTCTGTATCAGACATGGTCATTAGCACAGAGACGGTAATAGCAGAGATAAGGATGCACATCTTGCTCTATGTTCAGTATTAGTGAGAAGTTTAACCAACTGGAACTTGCTTTTGTCCATCTGACTTTCTCCCACTGCTCTGCTTAAGTGTATTTTTTAAAAAAAAATCCTAAGAAACACACAGATTTAACATAAGCAAGTAGAGGGTAATCTATTTTCTTCTGAGAAGTCTGATCTCAGCAGGTGACCATTTATTTAGATTTCAGATTCCCCAATGAACACAGGAAACTGACATCCAGTTAATCAGAAGTGGGAAGTGTGACCAGCAAGAAGCTGAGCGGCAGGCTCCTCCTGTTCATGCCGTACGAAGTGGGTGTGTATGGGGAGGGGTGGGTAGTGGGACATGCTTCTGAGGATAAGACAGGGCGACACACTGGGGCCTTGGTCCCAGCTACAAAGACATAGCAGAAATATAGGCTAAGATGTGATTTGATGAGAAGCAGGAGTAAAGGAGGTGGCTAGCTGAGCCACTGACAGTTGTGTTCCTCTGGAAGGAGCCATTGACAAGCCTGAAAACCAGAGAAAAAAAGACAGAAACTGTAAGAAGTGACTACCTTGTGGAAACAAGCTTGGTGGTGGTGGTGAGGTGACACCACCTTTACTGCCTGGCTATGCAGATTCAAACGACTGTAGAGGTCTAAAATCAGAAGATCAGTGATTGCCTCTCTGCTATTCTTTTTCAGTATTCCGGCAGCAGACAGCTCTGCTGCTGCACACATCTGGCTGGAAACCCCCTGATAAAAGCTGCACATCTGCACTCAGCATCTTGATTAGCTCACAAGACAGGAATAAATCTCCCAAGGTGGACTATACATTTTGGCCCACCTGCACATCAAGAAAGACCATCAACCCAGCATGAGGAAGGAAGGGACTTCCTCTAAGATGTGGGAGTGGAGAGGCCGGGGAAGGAATCACTCTGCAGGCTCCTGGAGGAAGTGGGGGAGGGGAGCAGGCCTGGAAGACTGGTGCAGTCTGTCTCCTTCCACTTCCTTAGCTGACCATGTGTCTGCTGAAACCTCCTCCTACCTCTCAGGGAAAAGAGCCTGGGGTTTGGTTCATTGTGCAGAAAAAGGGCCAAAGAGCAGGGGACTAGATGGAAGCACCCACCACACCCAGCTGAAAGAGTCCATGCCTACGTCTTCCCAGAGTCCAGGAGGATGCCTGCACTTACAGCACATGCATCTTAGACAGCCCCCAGAAGGCACCATCTGTCAGCTTGCTGATGTTGTTTCGTTGAAGCTTCAGCACCTCCAAGCTATCGAGGCCCTGGAACGTGAGACCCTCAATCAGCCGAATCCGATTCCGATTCAGGTCCCTATGGAAATGAAGCCATCAGGTCAGAACATCGCATGTGCACATCTAGCCTGCACCATTCTCAGAAGTTCAAGCAGGTTTTTAAGTCAATGGGGAAACTATGGAGGAGGAGTCTTAGGGGAGCCAAGGGTACACCTCAGCTGGCACACTGACAACTGTCTACAGCATGGGAGATGCAGTAAGAACACTACAGTGAATACTGCATAGCTAGCTCTGTGCTGGCCCTGGTACTGTGGGAGTGTAAGCACCCACATTTCTACCCGGAAAAGTCACCATTCATGATTCTATAGCAGGCCCTGGGCTGGTCTCAGGAGATACATTCCTTAACTGAGGTGCTCAGCAACAGAAATCCATACCAGATGCTTCAACCCAAGAAAATCCTAACCACTAGGTATCAAATAGCAGCTAACTTCCACTCGGGTGTCTGATAGACCTCCGTACAATGGAGAGAAGTGACTCTTTATGGAGAAGTGGGGGTGGGAGCACACACTTGGCCCCTATTCCTAGCAGAACAGCGTTTGTTGACCAAGAGAACAGGAATCTAGGTCAGCTGGATCCCATCAGCAACTCCGGGGAAGGTGGGAGAACACAGCACTAGCTAGGAAGCCCTCGGTTTTCCCCAGATATTTCTGCAGTGTCTCATAACCCTGCTTCACATACAGCGTCTTTGGCCTCTTAGACTGAAAAGAGCAAAGCAAAGCTCCAGCACCCATGGCTGGTGGTGCATAGGAGCGCAAGGATAGGACACACACTCCACCTTGTCCCAGCCTGACCTGCAACTACTTCGTTCTGTTTAAACCGAACTTTGAATCTCAGTTTATTCCCTGAAATATACTCTTCTGCTAAAAGGAAGACACAGAAAGGCAAAGAAACAGAGTGGAAAAACCTTTCACTAGCTACGGTTAATTTGGTTAATGTAAGTTTTCGATCAACCTTTTGCTGTTTATGCTATCTGGAAGGATGCAAATATATTCTCTTATACAAAAACAAACCAGTTAACCTTCTAAAGTTTAGGAATGAAGTGGTGGCTTCCTTCAGTCAGAGGTGGCTGCCTCTGATCAGGCTAGCTGCACAGCAAAGAATTCAAGAAAGTTCAGATGCCTTCGTGTCCAAGGCACAGCCTGCCCCAGTACCTGAAACCTCGCTGACCCTCTGAGATGAGAGCACGGTGGGAGTAGTGGTGCATGCCTGTAATCCCAGCACTTGGGAGGTTGAGGCAGGAGGATCAGGAGTTCAGAGAGGGAAAGCCATCAGCAGGCATCAGGGACTGCATTTCAGAAGTACAGTGTCAGTGAGGACAAGCATGTATGCACGTGGGTCTTTTCCTCAGCCATTTGAGGCAGCCTGCTGACACCAGACCCAGCTCCTCATTTGCTTTTATTAGGTGTTGCGGTAGGGTCATAAATGATAGTTTATGCAGAGCTTTACCAAGGGGGGTGAGGAAGGGGTGGCGATTGGTACAAGGTCCTTGGGGAAATTTGGCCCCCATAAAGTTTGGCTAACCTTAATTAAAGTGCAGGTTTCTGTACTCACAATTGTGTCAGCCTGGGTAGCTTGAATGCTTTCACAGGAAGCTGGGTGATCCTGTTTTTGCTCAGACGAAGAGTCAGCAGCGACCGTGACAGACCATCAAATGCTCCAGACTCTAGGCTGCTGATGCGGTTGCTTGCCAAGTTGCTAGAATGATTCAGGAGAGAAAATGTAGTGGCAGGAGGAGCCGTCCTCAATCCTTATAGCGCTGGACCCAGCTGGGTCTCCTAGGAAGCGCTAAGACACACCCAGAGGGTCAGCTCTCCACTAAGTTGTTTATCATCTGGAGGCTTCCAAGCCTATCCTGACTGGAAGACAGGGAATCTGGGAACGCTGGTAGCAGAAATGTGTGATCAAGAGAAGACACTGAGACACACTGTGCTTATGCTGGTGGGGATGACACTAACCTTTACCCACACCAGTTGCACAACACAAGGCCTGCCTCACTCAAGAGAACCTGTGGGAGTCCTTCACCAACAATTAGTTCAGACTGGACAGAAAAGCCCTAAAAGCAAAAAGTCAACTGGGAGGCAAGGTCAAGTGTGTTTTACACTTTGGGAAAACAGCCTTTATTTAAGCCTGAAGTGGGTTTGACTGTATGATTTACATAATGAAAATGTGCAAACCATTCATTTAAATAATTCTAACACCTTCAATAAGAACCTCTGTGAGTTCTTTGGAAAACAAGAAGCATCTTCACAGGGCTACATGTTATGCACATCAGGGGAGCCTCCTGTGACCACACAGGAGGGGGCTCTTTCTCAATATACATGGCAATGGACAACTCAGATGCAAGCAGCTCAAAGAGCAAATTCTATCAAGTAGTAAAAAGACAAGACGATACAGGCTCCTCCCAAGAGGCCATTCCACACCTCTTCCTGCCTTCCCCAGACACATGCCTAAGTGAAAATGAGACAGACAAGAGAGAATCTTCAACCACAATGGGTTGTGTGCCAAGAGGGAGTGAGGAACTTCTGCTCCTGCCATCAGGCAGCAGCCCAGAGCAGGGCACATGAGGACTCTGCAAATGGGGCTGGACTGTTTGTTCTTAGCACTCCAGATTAAAGAGCAATCGGTGTGATGAAGACATAGCAGTCAACAGCTGCCAAGTAGAAAGTGCCCTCTGTATCTGTGCAGGGAAAGGACAGTGCACCCAGGGTGACAGTCAGTGGCTGCTTTGTGCCCATAAGAAGCACTAAGTGGTAGCTGGGCCCCTTTTGAAAGTCCCCTCCCAGGGCGTTATAGAAGCCAAGGCCTCTTGTTCCCAGTTCTTGTGCCTTGAGGAATTCTTGAAAGCAATCACTCCTCTCCCTGGAAACTCAGAAGGACTTGGGAAAGATGCACCAAGTGACACCCTTCCTGATGGTCACAGTGAGCCCTAAAGCAGCCTTGCAAATGAGCTGCAGAATAAGTCAGAAGCAGTGAAACGGGATGAAATGCATTCACAACTAGGAACCGTTTCTTTAGCTTCGGTCTTCAGATTCCTCCCCAAAGCAGCATTTTCCTACCTGCAGTGAGTGGATTACATAGGTTTAAATTCTTCATTCCTATCTACCATCTACTCAGTGAGAGACAGGTACTGAGACTACAAAGCTGCATAATGGCCCTCTCCAAAGGAGCCAGCCACAACATGGCTTATTCAAATGGTCTCTGATGCTACAAAGACAGACATGCTCTTTGAACCTGTCTCCCTGTGGTTTGCACCCACTCATCACCCAACCACTCCCTCCCAGCTTCTCTGGGAGACAGCTCAGAGCATGAGAGCAAAACTAGACTTCTAGCAGAGAGACTGGTCCAACCCCTGGGCTCGGCACTGTGAGGGGGAAAGTTCCTTGGATAGCCAATTAACCTCTCCTACCTCCTGCCCTCCACCTGTGACACCAGAGTACTATAGGGTTTGGAAATGCTCTAAAATGGGTGCTCAAGGGATCATGGGTAGACTCCACTCTTGGCCTGCCAAAGGTCTGTACAACTTCATAGATTTAGCCAAGCCAGGGCCAGAGTTAAGCAAGCACCGATCCTGTGTCTAGGACTGAGAACCAGGGCAGTTATTACAAGGCCTGGAAGTTAAGGTACACAGATGGCAGAGACACTTACAGCTCCCTTATACGCAGGCCATTAGGGAAACAAGAGCTCCGGATTTCCATGATGTTGTTCAGACTCAGATCCAGAACTTCCAGGGACAGATAGGACTTCAGCTGGCTTCCATTCACACTGGGGATCTTGTTGTGCTGCCTGAAACAGAGCAAGAGTGAGACAACAAACTCTTACCTTCCTCACTGTTTGCTTTTTGCGATTTTACTTTTACCTAAAATTGCAATTCAGTGATATTCAATATTCACTATCCCTCTTTCTATTGCATTATCATCTGCTGGCTCAGTGTTATATATAGACTTTTCTGCGCAAAATAAGTTCTTTGCCCAAATATTGTGCCTCAGCTGTTCCAGCCAAGAGAAGAACATAGGATGATGACATGCCCATTGCCCAGTGATAGATGACATGCAAGTGCACCAAGTTGTCCCAACCCAAACCCATCTCTGATCTCTGGTACCTAGCATTGTGACTTAAGACTGCAGGCACCAGAGCCCAGAGCTCAGTTTTTTTTTTTTGTTTTTTTTAATTTATCTATATTTTATGAGCATTGGTGTTTTGGCTGCATGTAAGGGTGTTGAGTCTCCTGGAGTTACAAATAGTTGTGAGCTGCCATGCTGGTGCTGGGAATTGAACCTGGGTCCTGTTTTGGTGCTCTTAACTGCTGAGCCATCTCTCCAGCCCACCCCACCCCCCAAGAGCTCAGTTTATTCCAACTGAATATGTCACAACACAAGTTACAATTTCCTGACATGTACTGTATGCCAGGCATGAAGACAAATGGGACTGTAAAGAATACAAAGATGGTGATGACCAGACCTGACTCTAAACTGAGACAGGTGCTCATTGCTGGGCCCAGCTGGAGCCAAATCCCTGAACCTCTACGTTGGTAATTTTGGCCCTTGGTTTTCTCATCTGAAAGATGAGGCCACAGTCTGCTCCCTGAAACCACACTAAAGCACCTGGAGGGCACAGCGGAGCTTAACTTCCTGCCATGCTTATTCACACCTTTAATCCTGTTTCTGCAAAACCAAAACCTAACCAGCCAGCATTAGCAACAGCCAACAATGGGGTGAGGGCTGAGCACTGATATGGGCTTGGTTCTGCCTGGAGGGGTCACAGTGAAGTTCACTGGGTGGTAGGTAGTGCTGGGACTGCAGATCCCTGCCACACATTCCCGCCAGCTATGAGTAAACAGGGGGCAGCTCTCCAACCAATCAAAAGCATTTTGGAACAAAACCCAAAAGAGCCTGGTGTTGCTTACCAAGTGGCATCTCCTTTAAACAAACACTTGACCAAATCGGTTCCAACAGGCATAAACAAGGACCTCTTTCCCAGAAGCTCTGGGACTCTCAGGCTCCTTTGTTCTCTTCGCAAGTCTCCCAGGCCCTGAAGCTCGAAATGCATTTGCACAACTGTGCTGAGGCAGAGACAAACTTTACCTCTCCAGGCCCCTCCCTAAGCTACTTCCTGAGTTCTTCATTAATGTCTTTAATAAAGGCGGTCTCTTCAGTTTTCTGACTCCAAAAGGAAAATGGAAGCTTTATTATGTAAAGTATGGGAAGAAAAAGAACAAGAAATAAAGGACACAGCACTGGGCCTCATCCGCGAACTCTGAATATAGTACCAGGGAGCCAGAAAGAGAGGACCTGGGCAGAGAAAGGATGGCTCCACACAAAGAGTCTGGCACAAGCAAGCCCTGGGACACAGTCTAGCCTCTCTCCTCTCCCCCACACCTCCTCTCTGTCTCCTCTGCCTTTGTCTTTTGTCTTACACGTTTTTCTTCTTTCTTGGCAGTATATTTATCCATTGAACCGCATTCTAGGCCCCCATTCTGGATAAATGCCACTGTGAAGAAGACAAGACATTTTCACAGAGTTGAAAAGTTCCCCACTGAGCAGAGAAGGCAGCCATGGAGACTGTGGGAGTAAGGCATGAGCTCTGGGAGAGACAGTCAGGAAGAAGTTGCCAGGACAGGCCTGAGAGGAGGACTGAGGCGGAAAGAGCCAGTTGGGGAGATCAGGAGCTGGGTCAGACTTAAGAGCTGGCCTGTTGGGCCGAACCAAACCAGGGAAGCACTCAGTGGGCCAAATGAGAGGGGTTGCCACCAGAAACAGGGACAGGAGAATTAAAAGAGGAACCGGCAGCACTCTAAGAGGAGCACTGACTGGTCAGCAAAGCCAGTCAGGTGCACAGTGCCACCTGCAGTCAGTTCCCAGCCCAGCAGCCTAACAAGCCAATCAGGTCATCAAGCTTGGGAACTTGGGTGAAGGCTCAGAATAGGCTCAACTTTCAGATCCTGTGGGTCACACACACGCAGATTTAAGCAAATGGATTCACGCACGATAGTCAGTAGAAAAAAATGAGACCTGTACTGCACATGTGCCAACTTACTTTTCATCATCCCCAAAACCACAAAGACAGTGACCTACAAAGTACTTGCACTGTCTTGACTATTAAATGTAATTGAGATGACTTCAAGTAATGTACACAGGGCCATGCAAATACAGCATTGTTTTCACACAGAACTGAAGCATTCAGGGTTTACGTTAACTATGAAGAACTGCTACAATTTGACAACAAAGAATCATGATTAAAATATCAGCAAAGGGGGCTGGAGAGATGACACAGATCTCTTCCAGAGAACCTGAGTTCAGTTCCCAGCACCCATGTCGGGTTGCTCACAGCAGCCTGTAACAGCAGCTCAGGGGAGATCTAATACCAACTTCTGGTCTCTACAGCCACCTGAGACATGGAATACAGTCACACAAACACACACACCTACACATAAAAGAAAAATAATGTTTTTAATTAGCAGAGGACTTAAATAGACATTCTCCAAAGAAGATACACAAATGGCCAACAGGTGTTGGTATGCAAAGCTAGGTCAGTCCCGACAGCGGCGATCAAAGGAACGCATGGACAGGAGAGTGCAGAGAAATTAGACTGCAGCAGGCAGCGGGGGTGAACTGTACTTCAGAAAACACAACGGCCATCAGATAATTAGCACAGGATCACCACCTTTTAACACCCCCCCAGCAGATGACTTCAAGAGGACATTTTCACGTGTTCACAGAAGTGCTATTCAGAGTATTCCAAAGATGAAACAACCCAAATATCCAGTGGCAGACAGATATAAACTACAGCTGCCCAAACTATTGTATCACCTCGTATGGGGCCACATACACGAACGTATGGAGGCTGCAAATGTTTGGCCATAGACTTATGAATGCACACAATGAGAAAATAATAACTCAAAACTGAATAAGTAATGACTACATGTTTCTGATGGCACTTGCCCGTGGTGTGTCACATGTCTTCACTGCAGCCTAGGTTCTGAACACACAATGCCTGTGCTACACATGTTGATATGCCACAGAAACACAACAGCTCACAAATGCCAGTTTGTACTGTACTGTTTGTAGACACAAAGAAATGCTTCAAATTAATGTATGACTTATTGTCAATAAATGTTTATTTGTGTCCTGTCACTACTGAGCATGCACCAAATTAACGTATCTCTGAATTATATTCAAATATTACATTTTTTAAATTGTTGTTTCAATTGCTGACTTCAATTTCATACACACACAAAAAAAACTGTTCAGTGAATTTTGGCTTAAATTAAGATAAAATTCCGAAGTTTGTGCATGGACCTAAACATACTTCTACCATTTTGTACAACATATACAAAATGGCATTCCTAGCACTATTTGTGTGTATCTGCACGTATATGCACATGTGCATGAGTGGGAAAGGTACGCAAGCCTGTACATGTGTAAAGACCTGAAGAGGGCACTGGATCACTCAGAGTTGGAGCTACAGGTGTGTTTGCACAATGCCCAGCATTACATAGGTACTAGGATCCAAGTTCTAACCCTAACCTAGGGACTGCAAGTTTGAGGCCACCCTCAACTACACAGCAAGTTCTAGAGAGTTCTAGATACCCTGGGCTACATGATGAGACCCTGTTTCAAAAAGAAAGAGAGGGAAAGCAGGCAAGTACCAAAAAAAATAAAATACAAAGATGGTTGCAAAGACAAGGGTCTTTTAAAAAAGACAATGAAGACTGGTTGGTAATGGACATGGAGTTTAGTACTGCAAGATAGGAATGGCTCAAGATAGGTTGCACAACAATAACAAAAACTACTAAATTTTCTGTTTAATTTTTAATATACATTTTATAACAATTTAAAAAAAAACAAAATGATTCTTGGTTCACGAGACCCTGATGAAAACAGATGAAGTCCCTCATTTAAGGCCTCCAGGCACAGCATTTGTCACGGGTCTACCTACTCCTCCACTTCATACGTTCTGCCCAGTCTGTCCTCACACTCGGCAGGCCACGGGCCCTTGTACTTCCTGCTCCTTTTGCCTGGAATGCTGCTTCTCCAGAGACCCAACTGTCTCATCCCTTACTTCCTGTCTTTATTACAGTCAGGTCAGGCCTTTCCTGGCTACTCCTTCTAGAATCACATCTGGTAAACTGGGTGCTTGCTTATCTAGTTCACCATCTTCTTTCTCACCATGGCAAGGTGCCATTAATAAAGACGGGCCTCTACTCCTGACTGCCTCCAGACACTCAAAAGTTATGAGTTGCAGGATAGGTGTTCAATACAGGTCGCCAAGAGTGAATGCAGCTACTTTCAAAAGGTCTAAGGGTAAGCACACAAATGGGATTCACCAGCATTCTTGCAGCAAAAACTGTCCAAGCAAAGAGCTTCAGGCAGGATCAACAGGAACAGGAGGGAGTTTGCCATGGCACAGATGTTGTGACAGCCCTGCCCAGATGCAAACACCTATATCATGTCCAAGGCAGCCCAGCTGCTAAGAACACACACTACATTTTCTCTGGGGTTTCATCTCTGCTGTCAACTACAGTCTGG
Source organism: Ellobius talpinus (assembly GCA_001685095.1). Taxonomy (NCBI): domain Eukaryota; kingdom Metazoa; phylum Chordata; class Mammalia; order Rodentia; family Cricetidae; genus Ellobius; species Ellobius talpinus. Next base: position 43,251 of record LOJH01000842.1, read on the forward strand.
GCCCCAAGTAACCTTTTCTAAGCACCCACCCAATTTCAGAATGTGGATGTTGAAGCTCTGATTCTGCAGAACTCTGCACCCTCCTTGAAGGACAATCCATGTGAATGAGATCTATATGATGATCCTGGCACCTCTACCCAAGAATGGGCACCCTTGCTCTGAAACACGGCATAGCCCTACTGAAGATGTGTCATGAGTATTGTCACCCAAGTTCATAACCCAGTGGAGTCCCATTTGTAAAGTGGTATATGAAGTTCGTATACCCATGGGCTGATATGACCTGACATGTACCAGCAGTTGCTTAATAAAAAAGGTCCATGTTTTATTAGTCACATTTTGTCCTCAGAAGCAAGCTATGGATCTGGTTCATAGGAAATGCTTTGGGGGGAGAAAGTGAGTGAGAACAATGAATGGATGACTGGTTCCCTTCAATTCCTTTGCAACATTTCAATGCACACAGGCAAGCCCAGCTCTCCTCTCAGGAACAAAGGACTGAGTCAGAGCTCTCAGCTCCACTTAGGAGCCAGGCCTGCTTCAGCTGCAGAATGTCATCCTCAGTCCCTGGAACAACCAAGCTGTCTCAGGCAGCCAGACTTCAAAGCAAATTCAAGACTGAACCCCAACCAACTGGGGTAGATCCCAGCAAGTAGATCCTTGACCCCTGAGTGCCAAACACGTCCAAACCCATTTCTTCTTGGTGGCTGACCCTCCCCTTCTAGCTCTCCATCCTTAAGTCTAGAGGAAAATGGCCAGCATTCAGATCACACAGTAAAGCCAACCCACCTCCCCCTGAAAGCAGAGGGCCTGAAAGCCCATCTGCTGGCCCAATTCAGGAGAGCACACTACTTCACAAAACTCCCTATTCTTTTTATTTGCTTGTTTGCTTAAGACAGAGTCTCAGAGCCCAGATCAGAAACACGCCATTCTTAATGAATATCCAAACAAGTCATTTTACATCACTCATTAACCTGAGTGCTCACTTCCCTTGAAGGTCCATACTCATCTCCAAGTTCTTAACTGTAATTTGCTGCATGTCATATAGCTGGCCCTGGGCAAAAAAAAAAAAAAAGAAAAGAAACCAAGCAGCAACCTAGTCATGTAAATATGACTACCATTTCTTCTTAGATGGTTCAAAACAATGAACTCAGAGCTCTGTTGGAACTTATTTGATTGAGGTCACAGCTAAGATGCAAGAGGAGCTGGGAGGCAAGCCCAGAATTTGAGTCTTGGCTTGGCCCACTCAAGAAGTTCTCCCAGCAAATTCTATTTCTTGATCAACTCTGATGGATCTGTGTAAACTAGCCTCCACCAGGCGGCCCAGCCTATTCCCCAACGTCCCAGGATTCTACAAGAATACCATGCGGTATAGGACCTGTGGGACCAGGCCTCAGCGAGCATGGCAGATGGAAGCAAAGGTCCCACAATGGAGAGAAGAGTGGCTCCCCAGAGGCCACCTTCTCACAGCTGCTGTCAGAGGACTACTCCGCCTCCTCACGGGGTGGGTGAAGTGCAAAAGGACACTCTTCGGTTTTACAGAAAGAAAGACCAGCGCAAGGCAGGGCACAGCACTGTGCTAGGAATAATGTCAATGGCCTCATCAAAGGAACACTCACAAAGCCAGTCATTCTGCAGTCAGGAATTTCGAGTAGCGGGTGGCAGCCTGGTCACACGGCACTCACTTCCAGCTAGTGTCAGTTTACCCCTGGGGCTGCCCTCTGGGGTAAGGAAAACTTAATACAGCAGAAGTCTATTAAAGCAACACCTGTTAAAGGCTTCAAAAATAATATCAGTCTTCAAAGGAGGAGGATAGGCATGATAAGCTCCCTCCACTTGGCTACATTTTCAGAGCTGATGTTAGACAGTAAAACAGACAGGCATGCGAAACCAACACTTAAAACTTTTTATCATGAGCGGTTTTCCACTACACCCTGAGAAAGCCTGGTTCACGAGGTCCCCTTAGTAGTGGAAAGTATCTTAAGAGTGAGTGGATCAAAAGACATGCTGAGCGGAAATTTCTGGTTCCTGAAATTATGCACCTATTGTCTGTCTATACCAGCAAACTTACTCTATAATAGGCCAGGTGGTGAATAACTTGTTTTGTGGACCATGTGGTCTTTGTCACAACTACTTAAATTCTGCTTCTGTAGTGATCAAGCAGCATAGTCAATACTAGATCAGTGACTTACAGAAACAAGAGGCAGACCAGGACTGGCCACATACACTCTTATCTGCCACCTTCTTGACAGCAGGGCAATCAGCTTTGGTTTCTAGAGAGACTCTAATTCTAGAACTGATGCAGTTTTCTAACTGTGTCAACCTTCTTCTCAATCTGGCTTAGCTACCTGCACAATGGGCTAAACCTCCCTCTGCAGAGACACCCTCCCTTTCTTCCTCTGCCCATGTCACGCTATGACATCACTATGGCACTCTACTGCCTATATCTTTTCTAGCTCTTCAGAAAGGAAAATGAAATCTAAATTACCAGCTTTGTATATTCCTCAGAGATGACCCAGGTTACATCCTGGAGCCAGGGGAAAGAGACAGGCCAATGAGGGTATCGCAGAGAATACAGAGCCACCCTGTGGGTCTCTCCTCTATAGCTCTCCCAGCTATCCTGAAGTAGAATGAAGATGGCCAAGTCACCAGTCCTCGTATCCAATCATGGATGACCTTTAGTTCTTCCCAGCCATTATGGTGACAGACCATTCCTCAACTGTGGACTCTAACAAGAAATAAAAATCTTCCACCATTTTAAATCACTGAAGTTAGCAAAGTCCAAATTACAGCTCTTTGCCTGAATCTAGACCTGAACAGGAAAAAAACTGTAAGTATACCCCTGACTCTCTCACCTCCAGCCCGCCATCCCCACAGCAATCCTGGCAGACAGGTAACCAAACCCTCCACTAGGGCAACTCTGGCTGCTCAGAGCAGTTTGCACACCATGGCAGTGCTCTGGAATTCTGAGACTGCAGGGTAGTACATAGCTCACTGCTCACATGTAGCAGGCACTCAAAGTCTCGTCAGAACAACTGAAGGCACCCACCCATCCATAGGTGCTGTGGAAAACGACAGTATAGCTTCCCAGATCGTGCACATAACTAGCACAATGTGAGACAACTGGAGACCAGCACTGAGGGTAAAACTTACTGCAGCACTGAGCAGCCCTCATGCTACTGAGGGAGGTATTTGCATTCAAATGTCACATAATGTAAGCCACACCAAAGACAAGGCAGATAATGAGTTCAAACAGGGTGCCCCTGGGCAGGTCACATGATACTAAAAGCTATTTATTTATAAACATTGTAACTATATAAAAGTCACACAGACTTTTATGCATAAACTATACACACAGAGTTCAGAGTATTTTTATAAAAGATACATATACAGCCCACATGAGCATCACTCGGATCAACACAGAAAACTGCCACCTCCCGATCTCTTAGCTGCTATTCTTCTCAAACCAAACCTATAATTTCTTCCAACCATGAATAATTGTGCCTCTTTTACTGCTTTATATACACAAAATTATTCCACATGAACTCTTCTATATCTGGCTACTTTCACTCACATTTTGAGATACACCCAGACTGTTCTTTTCTACTGAGAATGAGTGTGCATGCATGTCTTTGTGTGCTTGTGTGTGTGCACACGCATGTGCGTGTAACAGAGTCTGGGTGTGTAGCTCAGGTCAGCAAGTACTCTCTCCTAAACCGTGAGTCTCCTTCCGCCCTCCTGGATTATAGACACATGCCTCCATCCCAACTTCAGCACACTATTTCTATTGGAGAAATACACTGAAATTTGTTTTCGTGTTCCATTTTTTAAGCAACAAGGGGGTATTTCCAGTTGGGACTATAGTGAAAATCGTAACTAGGAACACAGATGAATCTTCTGAACATGCTTGTTGGTATGTATCTGTGTGTTCTCTGGCAGGCACGCAAAGGCCAGTGCTGACATTACACGTGTCATCAGGCACGCACATCATCAGCCTCACACAGACACTAGTACCTTTCTTTTGGACTGAATTCACCAAGGTTGAAAAGAACCTGAGAAACGGTGTGTTCCAAGTGCTCATCTCATGCTATTTCATATAACCATTTTCAAAAGTCATACATTGCCCACCTAACCCCCCCCACTTCCACACCATCAGTAAAATATATTACAAGGGCCAGTGATATGACTCAGTGCATAAGGACACTTGCCTAACAACCTAAGCTCAACCTCTGGGACTCACATGGTGGAAGTGACTACTGAACACTGGATCCTGAAAGATAATCAATATATATAAATGTAAAACATATTAAATATTAGGAATATAGCTCGGGGCCACAGAATATGGCCAAGTTCAATTTAACATCTTGTCTGGCTATTAGATGAGGACCTAATGAACACAAAATGATGATTAACAAGTGTAAGGTATACATCGGCAAGAATGTCAAGATAAATGCCCATATGCAGCCTGAACCCGAGGCCCAGGAGAGTCTTAAACCCAGTGAGCACAGGTCTTTGAAAGGCCAACCTAAAGAAAGTTCGACATGACAATCAGAAGTATTGTTGCTCCCACCAGCCTGGTTTATAACCATCTTTCTAAACTGAGAACCAAAACCATCTGTCCCATTGTACAAACTGACAACCCGCTTGAACACACTGGTGTCTTGTAAGAGACAGCCCAGCCCAGATGAGCTGGTGTACAGGAAGTGAGAGAGTCAGCGTAAGCAGGTCTCTTGCTCACTGCCTTTCTCCTTCCCCTGCTGCTAGTGAATCACATGTTCCCTGGGGAATTTTGGCAGCTTCTCAGCCTGGCTGCAGACGACATTCTGGATCTGTTTATTCAGGTGGAGATTGGATAAAAACAAGAGCAGCCCAGTGGCAGGATAAACAGCCTCCGCCAGGCAGGGTCAACTCTCCTAAGGCAGGACTGGGCTGTGTCAACCAATCTCCCAGCCGGCTCACTTCCTTTAGGATCATTGACCCCCTTAGGGGTCTTCAACAGACAGTTTCCATTAACTCTTTCAAAAATAAAAAAAAAATATGATGCCTCAAGCCCATGTGAATGCATGTCCCAAAGACCCTGCTGCAGCAGGTTCCACTCGGTTATGCTGCCATCGGCCTAGAAGTATTGAGCCAGAAGTTCCAGGTTTGCAATGAAGAAACCCAGGGATGATCAAGCGGCAGCCAGCACTAAGTCTAGAGTGACCCAGCCCAGGGAGAACTGGTTCATGAAGACACAGTCCAAACTGTCAGACTGTTGCTGCATTCCATATAAAGATGCACAAATAAAACAGTAACAAAGAAATGTCCTGAGGAAAATGTGTTGCTGGGTAAAAAGGCCTCTGAATACACACTTCTGAAGAACATTCTGAGAAATTCTGAAAAAAAAATTAAAAACACCAAGACAGCACGCTATCAGTAGTTGTTAAGAAGGGATAGACAGGGAGGGGTGGGAGAGCTAACACTAGACCCTCAGGGTAGCCACTATACATCTTCAAACCAATAGAGTATCCAATACCAAGAGAGAATACTAACAGGTTACACACTCCAGTGAGGGATCGATGTCGGTTCATCAAGAATGAACAATGAACCACAGAAAGACAAGGGAAGCAAACATTGGGGTGGGGTGGGGTGGGGTGATACAGGAATGCTCCAGTTAAGTCCCCTGGAGTATTTTGCAGTCCTGACGTCACAGCAGATATAGGGTGTACACTGGCTGGGCATTTTCACTTCTTTCTTTACTGTTATACCCTCAGTAGCTGGAAAAACACGTAGAACACAGAAGTTTCTCTACCAGAGTTTGTTGAGCAAACAAGTTAATTACAGCTCCAGCTCGTGACAATTACATAGACGAAAACAAAGGTAAAACCACCCAACCTAACATTTTTTTTTAAACAAAGGAAAGGAATTAAAAGTAAAGCAGAGTTAATTTTCTTTTCCAGGTAAGAAACTGCCAGGTGATTTTAAGGAAATAGTGGCGAGAGTGGGTTTGAGTCACTCACACCTTTCGGGTGCTCACTTAGCCCCAAACACTGAGATCCGTGCATGAGTCCACGCTAGCAAGTGAACACTGCAGGTCAAGAGAGGCTGGCTAATGTTTCTTTTTGCCTATCTCTGGTACAGCAAGCTAAGCGTCACCTCAGTGTCACCTGAACAGTGTCTCTCCACTCCCTCCGTATAGAGTTCCTATCAGATCCACTGACTAGTGTGCTCTGAAAGCCACACCTGCCTTTATCTCTGAGGACACAGGCTGAGCCTCCCCAAAACTGGCAGGGATTTCTGAAGGCCTGGACTTCCTTCCATGCCTGCAGAAACGGAAACTGGCAGAAATGTCCTGGTAACTTGGCAGGGCAACATGGTATCAACTGGAGTCAGGAGATAGAAACCAAGGCAAGATCAGTCACTTCCATCAGAATTTACATCTACATACAGACATAAGTGTTTATCACTCCTGGTCAAGGCCACCATGGCCACCAGATGCTCTCTCAGCTCTGTTATTTTCCTTGTTTCTGACACTAGCCATCTGCACCTGCTACCTCACAGACCCCAGCACACCCATGGGGCTTCTCTGCACCACTCCTACAGACCTTAGCCCCAGACAACAGCCAGGGCTACTGCGAGTCTGGCCTGGCCCTTCCTACCTTACAGTAGATAAACAAGCCTAAGGTCAGTCTCTTACATACTAGAGGTCATGGTCCATGCCTGTAGGAAGGAAAACTCCTACACGGAACAATGAGGAACTACAGACTCCCTAGCCTCCAGGGCCGGGGCAGTTGTCTCTGGACAACAAATCAGACAGACAGCACTCATGTTACTGCCCAGTCCCTTGCCCCTAGCAGTGTACTAAATGACAATTTCTTCCTGTTGGAGGATGGAGAGGGGAGGGAGAGGACGGGAAAGGTGGCAGAAGATGGCAGTAGCTAAAACAAGGTGAGAAGGGGACCTACTGAGATCAGCTACTCTGAGCAAGCCACTGTAAGGAGGAGTCTCTCCAGGAAGGGCTCTGCCCAGCAAGGGTTCCCATAAAAGAGACCACCCACAAATTCTGCTTTGTAAGGGGAGCACCAGAAATCCAAAACCAATGGACCTGTCACCAACTCTTGTGATCCTTCTTCCTAGTGACCTCACCATCCAGAATCACAACAGATGGAACTGGGATGAGAAACAACATGGTAATCTCATTCCACATCCCCTAGCAAAACACACCTCCTTTGTATGGCCACACTTTGTGTCATCCTTGTGTACCAAGTATACCAGGAGAATGTCCATCCAGTGTCGTGAGCCAAAAGATAGGAAACATGGGCTATCAATGTGCATGACTACTAATTTTTTTTT
>LOJH01000843.1:0-13253 GCA_001685095.1 Ellobius talpinus
ACCTTTGGAAGAGCAGGCAATGCTCTTAACCACTGAGCCATCTCTTCAGCCCTATTTGTTGGTTTTTATCCATGAAATTAAAAATTATTTGTGCATATGAATGTTTTGCCTGCATATATGTCTTAAACAGGATATGGTGATACATACCTGTAATCCCAGAACTTGAGCAAGGTAGAAGAATCAGAAGTTCAAGGACACCCTCAGCTACACAGCAAACTAAAGACTAGCCTGGTGTACTGGCTAGTTTTATGTCAATTTTACAGGAGCTTGATAGTCATCTGCCCTGGAAATAAATTTGCAATCTGTTGTACCAGGAGTACCCGAGCATCTTGATTAGGGCTACTATTGCTGTAATAAATACCATGACCAAGCAACTTGGAGAGGAAGGTTTTATTTTGACTTTCACTTCCACATCATAACCCATCATTGCAGTAAGTCATGACAGGAGCTCAAACAGGGCAGGAACCTGGAGGCAGGACTAATGTAGAGACTATGGAGGGGTGCTGCTTACTGGCTTGCTCCTCATGGTTTACTAAGCCTGCTTTCTTATATAACCCCAGGCCACCAGCCCAAGGATGGCACCACCCATAGTGGGCTAGACCCTCCTCTATCAATCGCTAATTAAGAAAATACCACCCTACAGGCTTGCCTATTATAGCTCGATCTTATGGAGCCATTTCTTAATTGAGGTTCTTTCCTCTCTGGTGACTATAGCTTATGTCAGTTGACATAAAACTAGCCGGCACCCCAGGAACCCCTCATCACTCATTGTCTCAAAACCCACCTTACTCTTATCTGAAATGAGAGATGCAACTCGCGGCCTGCTCAGCTCCCCTGGGTGAATAGAATATTGTGATTGGAGGTTGTAGGTCTCCTAAGGTCAGGGCCAGTTTCCCACGATTCATCCTGACATCAATGCCATAGGCAGAGAAGAGCTTGTAAAGTATAGGAATTACCATGACAACTACAGTTTGTTGACTATATGCGGGGTGGGGAGAGTGGGGGTCATTTCCTGATGTACTCTGATGGGTTGAAGAAGTGGGGGAGGTCCGCTCCAAAGGGCCCAAGGAGGGTAAGTTCTTGGCATCCTTGCTCCTGCAGGTACAGCCCTGATGTGAGCTCTGAGTTAGAGGGACTTCTCAAGCAAAGGGAGAAACCCATACACAATTCTTGCTGTTTTCCCCTGTACCATGAAAAATACATGTAAAATAAAGAGCGTTCCAGGAAAGAACACCCTTCGTCCCTCCTTCTCTTCTTTTCTGAAATATTTATTGAGCAAGCAGGCTATGCCTTACGTTAGAATGCCGAGAGCGCAGAGCAGTCACATTTCCTACCCTCTGAGGGACTGGCTGTCAGTTGGGAAGGGGAAGTGCACAGCGCTGAGGCAGGAGTTGCAGCTCAGGTTTGGGTGAGTGTGATGAAGTCAGCCCAGTCCAGGAGGGCCTTCTGGAGCAAGTGGTTGGGAGTTGGGGGTCATTGGAGGGTGAGTAGGTGGAGAAGTAACGAAAGGAAGGGAAGCAATGTACGGAGAGACTGGTGACCTGGCCTTGAGTCCTGTCTGGACCACTGAAGACCCAGGTAGCTCTGGACAGATCGTCTTCCTATTTGTACTTTGAAAGACAGGGACAGCAACAGGATCCACTCCATAAAGTTGGTTGAGGGTTTAAATGAAATCAGTAAGAACCATGGGGGGGGGCGTGTGCTTTGGAACACAGGCACACTCCTGAGATGGCACTGTGGTCCCACCTGCAGCTGGGGCTGTGATTCTGTCCCCCTGCTGCTGAGCCCTATGCCCTCTGTCCCTGTGCACCTGGCTGTAGGCTAGAGCTTCTAGCCAATCCTTAGTTCCCAAGCTGAGCCAGCCTCAGCCCCTCGGGCAGGTGTGAATTAAACCCAGCTTCCCTCTGCTTCCTTCTGATTGTCTTCTGAGGCAGAAAGTGTCCCTGCCAGACCTGCTGCTGTTTGTATTGACAGCTTCTGCCACCTTTTCCTTGAGGCTCTCCCCATGCTGGGCGGCCAGGGAGCTGGCCTTTTGCTAAGAGGAGTACCTTGGCTTCTGATACCCTGTCTGCCCACCCCCTCAGGAGCCTGACATTCTGTCTGCACCAGGGTGGAGGCCTTGGTGCTAATTGGGCTTGTCCTGGCTGTTCCAACACTAATCCGATATTGAGCCTGCAGTTGGACCAGCAATGCCAAAGTGCACAGGCCTCAGACCAGAGATGAGCGTCACCTGGCCAGGGAGCCCCCAGTGAAGGTGGAGGCTGGATGTGGTTCCTGTGCTTTCTGCCAGGCTGTGAGTTTCAGGGTCATAGCCGACCTGTACTTTGCAGGGCCTCAGATTCCACTCGGAGTAAGGCAGGTGGTCCCCAAATCAGTGCTGGGACTAAAGTTCTTGGGAATACATGAACTAGGCCTCCAGGGACCTGCTCTTTGGCTCTGACAGACCACCTGTGTGGCCCCTTTGTGAGGGTGTTTCTGAAACAGATTGAAACACTCCCGCAGAGTATTGGCTGAACATCTCTCTGGGGATGAGGAGGTCTCCTGGTGGCCTTCTGGGAAGAAGAGGCATATGGGCAGGTGGAGCATGATCAGCATTTCTGGGGCAGGGAGGGAGCTCCTGAGCCCCCACTCCTAGCTGAGGAGCTGTTGGCAGCTAATGGCCTTTGGGGGAAGCAGAGTCAGTTTTTGTCTTTGTTTTTTTAAGGGTCTAGCACTTGGTAGGCCAACCATTTTCTAGTGGATAGCTCCACACCCTTGTCTATGAGCGTAGTGCAAATTGAAGTCAGTGGGTTATTTTTTTAAAAGTTAGGAGGGAGCTGGGAATCAATCCTAGAGAAGTTAGGAGGTGGAGTAGGGAGCGAATATGACCAAAACATGTTGAATGCATGTATAAAATTCTCAAAGATTAATAAAGTTTCTATATCAAAATGGGAAGACGATTGAAAATTTATGTTTTAAAATCATTTCCTTTGCCCCTTTGGGGTAAAGTTTTTGGGCATTGGTGAAAGGCAGCTTACTGTACTGGGAAGTATGTGGACCCAAGTTTGGGGATCCTGGCCTGGAGGTCTTGGGCAAGGTGTATTTCTTCATCTGCACTGTGAGAAAGTGTGTCTCAGGCTCCTCTGCGCTCCTGGTGAAGCATTCCATCTGCCAGGGTGAGGCGTGTGTGGACTCTGTGTCTCTGATAGCTCTGGAGCTGGGTTCCATCTCTGTCACTTACAGGCTAGGTAATGCCTCTCCACCTCAGTTCTCAGAGGCAGAATGAAACTGACCCCTGCCACTTGCCTGGGGCAACTGAGAGGGTTTATAGCAATGCTTATAAAGCACGCACTAGTCCCGTGGCCTCCTCAGAGACACACGGAAGGGCTTTGCTTGCCTCTGCTGGTTTTCTCATTGCTATTATTCCATTGTCCAGCCTGTTTCTGACCTTGCTGGAGACTGCCTCCAGCTCTGATCTGTGTCCCAGTCCCTTAAGGATTTTCACTCAGCAGGGATTGGGGAGGGGCCTGAGGCTCCCAGTTTCTTTATCACAGCTTTCTAGAGATGCAAGTGATATTTTCTTTAGGCTACTCTTTGTTGATCAAGCTGTGGATTTGACTGTCAGGTGTTGGTCAATGCCCAGCCTAGGTGGAGTGTCCTTTGGGGCCACTCCTCCAAGGTGGGGTGGATACGGTATATATGTGGTAGGTTTGCTAAGCTCGGCAGCCCCACAAAAATATGACACAAGTGCCCACCCAAGGAAAGATAGGGCAGAGATGAAAGGCCTCTCAGGGGTATCTTCCTGGCTGTGAGTCTGTCCTTGAACTCCCAGTTTTAGGACTAGCATTATGATTGCCTCCTCAATATGGCGCTTGCCTGTCAGATGTTATTGGAAACTCTTTTGAGGCAAGGACCACGTCCTATGCTGCATTTCGCTGTGGAACTCCTCAGATAGTGCTGGGCATGTAGCTAGTGCCCATTGGGTCTATGTGCCCAGATAATCCCCAGTCTTGGAGCTTGGTGGCATATGAAATGAGACCATGGACTTTGGGATCGAGTGGCCCTAGGCATGAAGTCCAGCACCGCCATGTCTTATTGTCAAGCCCCTAAAGTCTCTATGTGTCTCACCTAGAAACATGAGATTAGCAGTGCCTGCTTCCGGGGACTGATGAGTGTGTCCCTTCAAAATCCACGTTCATATCCTGATTTCAAAGTGGAGGTACTGGGAGGTGGGGACTTTGGGGGATGTGGCTATGTCACAAGTATAGAGTCTGGTCACCCAAGTATGTGTCCTTAAGAAAAAGACCTAGAAGGCTCGCTGTCTCCCTTTACTATGTGGAGATGTGAGGAAACGGAGCCACCTGCAAGGGGAAGAGGCTCTTGGCGGAGCTCTTGTGTACGTGCTGCCGGTCTGTGGCACTTGGCTACAGTAGATCCCAGGAAGATACCCAATAGCATGAGTGTACAGGGCTTAATGGAGATAATGGAGTGAAGAGCCTGTCCAAGGCATGTACCTGAATGCTTCTTCCTCCCTCCATCTCTCTTTGCCTCCCACATTCGAAGGAGAGCAGGCCATGTTGGAATGTAGACTCACTCAGAAGTTCACCTTCACCTCTTAGGGCCTTGCTCTGCTGCTTGGTCCTGTATATCCTGGTTAGCTCAAGCTGTGGAAAATGAAGGTGTTGACATTGTTCCAATTGTCCTCCGAAACCCCCAGCCCCTTTTGTAGGACCCAGTGTGTCCTGGGGTGGAAGAGCACCCCCTGAGCTGAGAGGTTAGAGTTCTGAGAATGCCTTGAGGCCTCCTGTCCCAGGCCCTCACCCAAGAGCTCACTGTGTTTGCACAAATCAGTCTTCTCAGGGGCACCTGGCACACCCCTCCTGTTTGCTGACCCTGGGAGTTAGAGCATGCCTGTCAGCTGTAGGGACACCTAGGTGCCACTCATTAATCCTGTTGGTGACGGTGCCTGTCTTTGTTGCTGCACCCAGTTTCCCTTGCACTGTCAGCGATGCCGTAAACTGAGTGGCCACCCTCCCGATCATTGCTTTTCTACGGTCACAATCACATGTGGCACCCTGGGCATCAGACCCTAAATTCATTTCTTTTGCGGGGAGGTAGCTTGTTCCCAAGGCCAGCGGCATAATGGGGGAAGATCAGAGTCAACCGAGAGTGCAGTGCGTGCAGAGCCAATGATGTCAGCGTCTCCTTGGCTCCGAGTTTCATTTAAAATGAAGTGCCATCAGCCAGGTAATTATCATGATCACATATTTAAAGTACTTAAATATTTGAAGCCATGTCAAGCAGTTTGCAACTCTCTAAATCAGAGACACAGCTAGACTGGGACTAGGCCTCATGAGAATGCTAGCCTTTGGGGACCCAAGCCTTTCTGCACGGGGAGTAGCGAGCCGGGCCCCTGCCTGGGGAAGGCTCCTTGTGGGCGCTGTCTTCTTCCAGGTGTGCAGAGCCTTGCTGGACACGCGAACTTGCACAGGCTCCACTGCATGCCCTTAGCTCTCTGGCTTAGGTGTCTCTGGCTTGCGACTGTTTTCTGCAAGACTGCTCCACCTGGCACTAGTGGTGTTAGCGGTCCCAGGAGCTCTTGACTATTACTGTTTGTTAATAAAGATAAATCCTGACATTAAAGCTGTGCTGATTGATCCCTTTAAAGTAAAGAAGGAAATGAGGTGACCTATGGCCCCGGTGAAGAAGGCTGTGTGTGCTGGCACGAGCAGGGAGTGGCTGAATGGCTGCTCTCTCCTCATTGACACCATGGCTGTTGGCTGGGGAGAAGTGGTTGTATGCAGAAGGAAGGCATGTCTGGGCATGGAGGGGCATTAAGAGAACGCATGCCAGTGGGGCATCTAAAAGGCCATAGTGCCACCCTCTTTTGCTTTTGCCAATGAGAGAGCTGTGGGCATGGTGGGGCACTGGGGCAAGGACAGTTCATTGATCAGTTGTGCAGAACCTGGATGTGGCTGTGCCGTCAACTTTCTGTCTCTGTAAGAAAACTCTCAAGAAAAGCAACTTGAAGGTGCTGCTTTGATTCAGGGCCATGGCTTCGTGGGTGTGGACTTTTGCTCTGGGGCCTGTGAGGAGGCAGAATGGAGTAAAGGAAGCTGCTGTCCTCGTGGCAGTGGGGAAGGAGAGCAGCTAGTGTCCCAGGGTCCCCTTCCTGAGCACTACTGTGCTCCTTTCCCTGGAGAGACACAAACATGTCTATTTAACCCAGATAAGGCAGTGAGGATGGAAGGGAAACAATCCAACCCCAGCTTGGCCTCACAAATTGGCAACTTTGCTTAGATTGCTTCTGGGACCATGGGTGAGTCAAATACAGCTTTCCTCAGCATGGGTGACAGCTCATGAAAGCTGCACCCCTGAAACTCCCTGCTCAATTTGCAGACAGACAGTCCTCTTTCCAGCAGTTGTTACTGTGAGGCTCTGTGAACCATGGACATTTCCAGAGCTTGCTGACCCCTGTGAGTTGCGTAGCTTCCTGAGTCTGAGGGGGTTTCCTCCTCCCTCTAGGAGGGAATGTTTGGGCTTGGAGGGCATGGATATAGAACAGGAAGGTAGTCAATGACTTAACTTCTTCCCACTAGACTTCACCCCCCCACCTCCCAGGTGGTCTACCACTTCACAAGAACACTACAGGATGGTGGGCAAGCCTGTAGTATGAGGACCTTTGAGGGAGGCATTCAAGATCTAAGCCATAACAGTGACCCAATGAACCTTGGTGTTACCTTAAGCTGTGTAGCATTAGGTAGTGGCTGCACCTCTCTGAACTTCATCTCACTGCAGACAGAGACAGAGGGATAGAGAGAGACATATGGAGAGACAGAGACATGGAGACACACAGAGGGAGACAGAGAGAGGAGTTTGGCATTGCCCGACATGTTGTTAGCCACTTAATAAATGGCAGGAGGGGACACTGGTGTCTTGCATTTCGTAGCACTTTCTCTGTCTCCCTCGGCCATTGCTAGGATATTAGTCATCAGAGGTGGTAGTTAGTACATTTGCTATCATGTGCCAGGCTTGATCCAAGGCTCCCCAGCTGGTAGCAGATAAAGCTGGGGCTCCATTCCGGGTCTTTCTATCCCACAGCCTTTCCTTCCCACTATGTTTTGTGCTGCTCGGTGAGTGGAGACAGAAACCTCAAATGGCCTCCTCTCCCCTTAGCTCCCATCTTGTGGAGATCCTGCAAGCTCTGTCTGCAAGGCCTGACCCTGGCCTTTCTCAAAAGAGCACCCATAACCAATGGTTCTCCTGTCTGTCAGCTTCCCTATCCAGGAATGTTCCTGAGAGAGACCCTGCCCCTCTGGGGATATACTTAGAGTTGAGCTCGAGGACTTTTGGTGCTATGACTGGAAGCCAGCGATCTGCAGATGGAGATTTTGGGGACTGAAGGGACATGAATGGATCAGGCTACAAACACTCACAATATTTGGAGGAGGCCCTGGCAGGCTGGTGGGAGCTCCTCAGGGGAACTTATCTCTTTATTCTATTGATCTCTGTGCCCAGCATAAGCTACCAAACCAAGAGGGTGATCTTCCTGCTTAGGGAGGTCGCCAGCTTGAACAACCTTCCATGCCCTGCTGTTATGGAAGCAGGATTCCATTACCCACTCCTTAGTCCAGAAAGCTCTGCTTTGATGGTTGGGAGCAAGGGGAATGGTGACCAGGCAAGCCAGGGACCTGAGCATCCGTGGATTGTTTTCCTGCCTCTTTATGACCTTCCAAGACAAGGGAGATGAGTGGGCACCAGAGAGGGGGCCGGCTGTGGCTCAGGAATCTCTATGGAGTTCTCCTGGTCCATCCCTGTCCATATGTTCTTCCTCTTCTACCTTGATGGGTTCTAATGGGTGACCTGGCTGTGGCATCTGCACTCAACCTCTGACAGTTGCTCAGAAGGGAAGGTTCACAGGGCTCTCCCTTTGAACATGACAATCTAGCCAGGGTGCACTAAGTCATCTGGGTCAATTGATAGGCAGAGGTCAAAGGTCACTTCCCTGGTGATGTAAACAGAGATGTCTCACCAAGTGTCTGTATACAGCTCCCCTCTCCACTAGAACGTTTTCATGTTTATGTTGTCACTTGAGGGCCACCCCAAGGCCTGCCTTCTGCCCACAGAAGCCAGACTCTCAGCGGTCCCAGCTGAGATGCCACTGTCCATACTCTTGGGAGGGAGTTGGCGGGTGGTGACAAATGTGACCTCCACAGCTTCAGGTGAGTTGTGTGGTCTTACAGTCTGTCTCACCTCTCTCCTACCTGCTCCCTTAGCCTCACAGTTATGGTTTTGAAGTCATTAATTCTGCTTTATTAAAAAGAAACTACCTCGGGGGAGGGAAATCTTGTTGAATTAGTCATGGACAGTTTAGTATAAATTAATAAAGCTGATGTTTTTCTGTTAGCTATAGAGTGAGAGAGGGTGATGGGAAATTGGTGATGAGAGACTGGGAAGGGCATGAGGTAAGTGGGCGGTGGTGGGGAGATGGTAAAGGAGTGGTACTAAGGGAACTCAGGATAAGCAAGACCCCCCGCTTTGCCAGGTTATCTCTGTTCTTCAAAATTGCTTCATTGTAAGATTTTCCATAAAAGATTCCAGGAATATTACACGCACATGCACACACACACATATAGGTGATAGTGTACAACTTTTAATTTTTACCAGGTAAACATAGCCTGTACCTAGCACCCAGGTTGATAAAACAGCCCCTAATCGCCCTGCTCAGATTTCCAGTCAGTCACTGAATCCTGTGGTACTCACTGCTCTGATTTCTAATGCTGTAGACAGTTTGCCCTCGGGGCCTTCCTCTGCACATGCCCTTTGTGTCTGGCTTTCTTTTGTTTAACAGTTCTGTTTGTGAGAACCATCATGGCAAGGCTTGCTTGTTTTCATAGCTGTGTAGTATTCTGCCATGTGACTGCTACAGGTTACCCCTCTTCTGTGACTTATGGACATTTGGATGTGTAGGTATTGACTCTCAGGAGTAATGCTCTAAGTGTTTTGAACCATGTGATCCTCTTGTCTCAGGAGATGTTTTTCTCCGGAGAGCCCTCTCCTCTGCCTTCACCTTCAGGGTAGCATGAGTGTCCTGTTTGCCCCCCTTGGTGTCTGTCACCTAGTAGATTGTAGCTCCATGGTCAGTGTCCAGTGGGAGAGATATCCCCAAAGGCTGGTTGACTTAGTGACCATGCCATTGAATATAGAATGCAACCTACATTTTTTTTTCATATTCTGCCCAGAGCTCATCTCAACATCTAAAAAATATGTAGGAACTGGGGACCTAGGGAGATGGCTCAGTGGGTATATCAGTTTGCTTTCTATCGCGGTGTTAGAACATGGTGACCCAAAGCAACTGGGGAGGGAAGGGTTTATTTGCCTTAGGCATCCTAATCATAGTCCATCAGCAGAGCAGGGGAAGTTAGGGCAGGAACCTGGAGGTAGAAGCTGAAGTAGATGCCGTGGAGGAACACTGCATACTGGCTTGCTCTCCATCGTTTGCTCAGCCTGCTTTCCTGTACAACTCAAATCCATCTGCCTGGGATGGTGGTGGTAGTAAGTGTTAGTGGTGGTGGTGGCAGTGGCAGTGGTGGCATCCCCCACAGTGGGCTAGGCCCTCCCACATCAATCAGCAATCAAGGCCAATCTGATGGGAGCATTTCCTCAGTTGCAGTTTCCTCTTTCCGGATAATTCTAGCTTGTGTCAGGATGACCACAATCCAACCACCCCAGCAGGGAAAGTGTTTGCTGTGCAAGGGAGAAGACTTGAGTTGAATCCTAAAAACCTGTTTTAAAAAGAAACCAGATGCATGCATGTAATCCTGGTTCTGTGGGGGTGTGGAGACAGGAGGATCCCTGAAGTCTGCTGATCAGCCAGTCTAGTGAATCTGTGAGCTCCAGGTTAGTGAGAGACCTTGTCTCAGAAGGTAAGATAGAGAGTGACTGAGGAAGACATCGAGCATTGACTTCTGGCTTTTACATGTATGTGCACACTCACCTGGTTGCATGCATGCATGCACATGGATACACACACACACACACACACACACACACACACACACACACACACAAAGATAGGGGAAATAAAGGAAGCAGGCATTGGGAGCCTGAAGCATCAGTTAGAATCCATCCCTAAAGAGCTGTTTCTCTTTAGGCTCAAGGTTTACCTGGTTCTGGGTCCTGAGAACAGGACTGGAATGGGAAACTGCATGTGGTTTGGTCTATTGGAACAATCTTTCTTGGTTTGCTCCAGGATAGACCCATGATGCCCCGTCATTGCCCGAGTGTCTCTAGAGCTCTCCAGGCACACATGTGGCAGTCAGTATTGGGGAAAATGGTGATGAATAAAGAAGGTGCAGGAGGGAAGGAAGAGGAGGCAGAAAAAGAAGGAACCTGTCTGCCATCCATACCTGTATGTTCTGTTCTTCAGAAGCCCGTCACAAGCCAGGTAGGGAGCACAGCTCTCTCCAGAGATGCACAGGTCCTCTTGTCCCTGGTGGAGGCTGGATTGTTTCCATCAGTGACAGAGTGGAGGAGGAGCACAAACTGTTGAACGTGGTATCAGGGTGCCCTGCAAGAGCAGGTGCTTTTTCCTGGTCCCTGGTAAACCCCATTCACTGGCAAAGCAGGTGCTTGCTGCTTTCCTGGCTGTGCTGTGAGTGCTGCTGTTTGCTCAGGTTAGACCGTACTCACACACCCTTTGCTGAGCTGCATAGCAAGGACACCATGGACCCCCTGCATAGAGAAAGCTTGACATATCAAGCAGGCCCACCTGCCCTCATTCAGAAGGTCTGGTTGCATACTGTGACATCAGTATGCTGATGTCAATGGCCTTGCTGTTAAAGAAACAAGCATGCCATTTAAGAGAAGTTGTGTTCCTGGGATTATTCTGTCTTGGATGATCTACAGCTACACTTAATTTCATCTGTTCCTTGCCTCAGACCTGTGTTTTACCTTTAAGGTTATTTCAGAGCCTGTGAAACACTTCTTTCTTTAGGGTTCCTAGGCCTAAGAACAGGGCCTCCTCAGCCCCTACTCCCACCAAAGATGGCTCCTGCCTCATTAGCATTTGCTAATCTATCAACTGTGGGACAATTACAATGTACCAGGTACTCTCCCCCATTCCAACAAATCCTGACTCATTTAACCCCCTACAGCTTATAAAGATGACCATTTAAGATCCTTACTTCCTCAAACTGCTAAAAAAGGCTCAGAGAGGTGAGGTAACTTACATGGGTCGCACAGCTAGTAGGCGGGTGTTGGAATTTGTCCCCAGAGTGTGACATTCTTCATGGAAAGCTCTGTGCTCTTCTATTTCTCTGTCCATGATAGCCTCTAAAGTGGTCTGGTAAGTCAAAGGCAGCATTTGTGGGGAGGAATTAAATTTTTTTGTGTGCCTTTCTTAACCTAATTTCTATCCAAAATAATAATCTTGGAAGAGCAGGAGACCAACTCCTGGGAGAATGGTCCCAGTGTGTAAAGCTCATAGATGCTCCAGAGCATGGGAAGCACCATGGACAGAGGAAGATTGGGGGCCCATGGGGTTGGCCTGGATCAGCCTGGGCTGCTAAAGGGAGCATTCAAGGCCCTGCTCTTTGTCTTTTGTTTCACTTCCCACACAGCACTGGTGCTCCTGGCATCTCTGGGCGTATTGTCCCTTCCTCTTGCTTTTACTTTCTTCTGTCCTCCTGGGCAGCCATTCCTTCCTCTACAGTCTGCCCTAGTGCTGCCTTAGGACATAATCTGGGCACATACTAGAAGCCTGGCTACCACCTTTGTTTCCCATTTCTTCCACATCTGCATCCAATCTCTAGCCCTCATCCACCCTAACTTCTGAAAATGCTTCAGACATGCATTTCCCTCTCCACCGCTGCTCCCTTACTCAGGCCACCCCCATGTTTCTCCAGGATGTCAACACCCATCCAACGTAGACATGATCTCGCTAAAATGATCCTCAGATTGCAGCCAGAGTGGGTCTTTCTATAAGAAATCCTCACTATGCCCACCCCCGTGTTTACACCCTTCCCTTGAAATATAACTCAGACCTCTTAGCTTGCTAAGGCTGATTCAGGTTCTGTTCTCTCAGGGCACTGACTGACTCACAGCCTTCAGATCACAAAAGGTCGCTGCTTCCCTATCATTTGGGCCAGCTGTGGACTGTTCCCTCCTCTCACTCCTCCCCCTTTCCCTTTGGGTAAATACAAATCATCATGCAGGTCTCTATTTAAATGTTCTTTCTTCTGAGGAGTCATTCCTGACCCCTCAAGCCTGACTTGAATACCCGCCCCCGGTGCCGGACTCAGTGCTGCCATGGCAACCAGTGATAACACTATTCACTTTGGGTTTGATGACTACCTGTCTGTTTTTCTCCAGCCCACGTTATCTCTCTTGCACACAGCTGTGTCCCCAGCCTAGTTCAGGCAGGTTTGTAGAAGATAGTTCTGAAGGTCTTAATGAGTGAGTGCTCTCATGAAAAGGCCTTGATGGGGCAGTGTGGAACCGGGGGTTTTAGAATCCATTCTGGAGCGAGATCTTGAGTTTGCTTAAGTCACTGTTCCTCTGAGTGTCACTTGGGTATCTGTGAAGTGAGTAGCTGGTGTTGGGCAGTCTTCAGGCAGCTTTGAAATACAGATTTATGGATCTGGTTCTTAAAGAAGGGTTCACATTTGTGTTTGTTGATGTTCGCGTGTTAGTGACAAAAGACCCAGGAAAACAGCTTAAAGGGAGCCAATAGTTGGGCCTTCCTTAGTCCCAACTTTGAAGAGCTTTTCTTACCAAATTAGAGAGTTTTCAGATTTTGCTGTTCTGCTCCTTAGCTCGTAAGTCTCAATTGAAACATGGATGAAGGTAGCCAGTAAAATGCATGCCACATACCGCATGCTGGATGGTTCTGAAATGTTCTCTAGGTTAACTAGCCCATTGGCTGTAGATTCAACTTCCCATCACATCTCAGGGCATAGACAAACTGTAGACAAGTTCTCTGCAGAATGTAACATGAACAGACTCTAGTCAAGCTCCTGGTAGAAGCCGATTTCCACCTGAGCCTCCTGAGCAGACTTCACCGTCCACATGCCCACCTGCCTCTGGTGTTCTAGACTCCCACAAGAATCAGCCATCCAGCTTAGCATTCTGGGGCTTCTCTAGCTTAAATTTCCAAATTCCAAATTCTTCCCAGAAATCAGTTCCAAGGACCTAAGAAACACATGGATAGGGAATCTCAGCAATGACGTGTGTGTGTGTGTGTGTGTGTGTGTGTGTGTGTGTGTGTGTGTGTG